>CM051363.1:13286823-13361823 GCA_028015245.1 Cardamine occulta | reverse complement strand
GAAAGAAAAAAGAAAACTTTTTGTCGATAAAACACCTTTTAAAATGTAATATAATCATATTTTCATATGTGGGTTTGGATCTGGAGGGAGAAGGAAATACGATCCCTCATCAAATATACTAAATGTTGACATAATTTAATACTAAATATTTTTCATATACAAACAATTATACTAAATGTTGACATAATTTAATATTTATAAATAAAAAGTAACAAAGTGAAACATTAAAAAGATTCATAATTATCCAAATTTGCAACAAACAAGGTATCAAATTCAACATTTTTCTCACGATTACTTTATATATATATATATAACATCAAGATTACTTAAACGAATTTGTCTGCGATTTCGAGGAAGTGATCACAAAGTTGCTGAGGTTTGCAGAACATTGGCATATGATCTGTTTCCTCCATTTCCACCACTAACTTCACCAGAAAATTATCAATCATCCATCTTTGGTGTTCTTCTGGAATGCCTTTGTCGATCCTGGGTAGGATCAAGTCCTAGGATGATCTCCAACAGGTTGTAAGAACTCAGAGATGGTGGTTAGGGTGCGGAAATGGGGTTTCACAAGAATGCAAAGGGGTCTGATCGCGAGAGGACTCGAGACGAGACGTGGGTTGGCGACGTGGTTCGGCACGTTGGTGAATATGGCTAGTACGCAGGATGATACGATGATCGGATACGGAATGGGACAGCGTCGGGGACGAGGATCGTACACGAGGCGTCACGAGGATCGCTACGAGGAGTCACACGGGAATCGGACGTGGAACCGTCACGATGACCAGACGAGGATTGGTTCGAGGATCGGATGAGGATCGGATGAGAATCGGTACGATGATCGTCACGAGGTGAAGTGAATGGAACACGACGGTGAATCGATGCGATACTTCCAAAGGTGGTGGAGGACCTTTAGACTATCAACTTGTTCAGGAAAGGATGAAGACCCAATACTTCGAACAAGGGGTGGAAAGGCGATTGATACTTCCTAAGGATGATGAAAAATCCCTAAGACTATCGAGACTTGCTAGGCATGAAGGAATAAAGATCCGAACACTTTAAGCAAGCGAGTTTGATCAAACAAGATATGAGGAATGATTTTATTAAAATGTTTGATAGATTGAAAGAGAGAAAGGAGCGGATACATATAGGGTTTTGACGCATGAAACTTAGCAAATTACAACTCTTGGAATTCTACAACATTAAAACCATATTTTAAACGTTTTGACTTGAACCCTTGAATGCATTACCACGGATGGAGAAGGAAGAAATGAGCCTGGTTTATCAAGAGGCTTGGGTATGAGTGATGAGGCCTTGTCTCATTAAAAACCTTGTTTGGAAAACCCATTGGGACAAAACCAAACGAAGGGAAAAAGAGTACAAGCTCATCACCTCTCTTGATAAACATTTTAGGAGGCTTGTATCATAACCAACGTGGTTGGATTAGCATCTCCTAAATTGCCCGGTATGGTGTTAAGGAGGTGTTGCAAAGTAGTCTTGAGTTTGGCTTGCTTGGACCGAGTAATAGGGCCAAGGAAGAGGTCCAAATCTTTGTCTTTATGTCCTTCCTCCGGTTCATGCTGCGTCTCTTGATCCTCATTGCTTTCCTTGTCCATTTGTAAATCCGGTTCAAGTTCCTTGCTGCCCATGCTCACATCATCCTCCCCCACTTGAAAAGGATTTGTCGTCAAATCTGTTTTTTCTGCAAAATAAGGCACAAGATCAGTAATATTAATGCTTGAATTTACTTGGTACTTACCTTGGAGATCTAGTTGGTAGGCATTGTTGGATCAGAAAGTTGTGAGGGGTTAATTTGATAAAATCAGAAATTGTGGGGCTGAATTAAGAGTATTCTTCTGTCAGAGCAAAACCCTCCTAAGTAAAGAGAGACCACCATCGCCGAGTTCTCAAATACAATATGTACGGGTCTAAAGCACTAATTTTGTGTTATTCTATTTCAAGATCTGAGATTTTTTTTTTTTTTTTTTTTAAATTTTCTGGTTGTATTACTTTGCTTTAAGAGTTGATTACATATTAAGAAAGAAAGAAAAAATTTTAAAAAGTTGCCAAAACAACAGAGATCTTCGGGTTTTTTACCCCTAGGGGTTGGTAGATTGATTACACATCAATCACAATAAGAGGGTTCCTTAGAACCAAGTGGAGAAAGTGTCATGGAAGCTTGGATGGTCCTTCCTCGCGAAGCAAGCATTTCTAATGCCTTTGTCTATTGATTTGAAGATTATTTCCGATGGAATTTTCTTGTTGTTGAAAATTCGATTATTACACTCCAACCAAATTGCATAGAGAGTAGCTTGCACTACTAACAACCTTAGAGTTGCTAAGGGGGTGTCGAGTCCTCGACATTTCAGCCAAGAGAGGAAATTTTCCCATGTTTGGAATCCCAGGAAGTGAGAGCCGAGTTTCGAGATGCAGAACCTCCAAATATCATAAGCGTAAGGGCATCTAAGAAACATATGATCCCTTGTCTCCACAAAAACTTCACAAAGGACACATGTATTATCCTGAGTAATGTTCCACGCCGCAAGCCTAGCCTTGGTTGGGAGTCGATTAAGGCAGGCCAGCCACATGGTGAATGCGTATTTTGGGGTTGCTCCATTGAACCAAACCTGTTTGTGCCAAGAAACATTTGGGTTTGGTTGTCTTATCAAGTTCCAAGTTTCAGAGAAATTAAACCTGGGTTTGTGAGATCCAGATGTTGATTTCCGTAGATAACAATCTTTTGCAGCTTGGGAGTTGTATTGGATAGTTGTCAGATGGTAGAGAACCACTTCAGCATTTGTGCTTCTAGCACCTGGGAGATTCTACCCTTCTCTATTAGACACATGTGCGACCTTTGAATCAATTGGAACCCCAAGTGATCTCGGCCCATTACCTCCCAAGAAATCAATCAGTTTGCCAAAGGGGGTCCAAGCATCATACCAAAAGGAGCAGTCAATCCCATTTGCTTCCACATAGATGATCCTTGACTGGTTTCTTTGATCAGCCAAAAGGAGTCATTCTTTTGGCTGAGATTAGAGGTGGGCATTTGGTAAAACAGTTCAGTTCGGTTCGAAAACATTAGTTATACGAATATTAGATCCGAATAAAAATTAAACTTAATTCGGTTTACTTCGGTTCGATTTGAAATTTTCTAATAGATACCAAATAGGATTAGTGTAGTTTTGGTTTTTGGGTTATTCGATTATTTTGGTTTATTCGGATTATCGGATTAAAATTTGATTTTTTTTTTTAATTTTAACAGAATTTCACTGAATTGTGCAATTACGATTTTATATAACCTGATTAAAAACTCAATATCATAAAGTATAAAAATATCATCAAAACATTATAATGCATTCTAAAATAAAAAGAAAATATTCACATTGAAAATTTGAAATGAGAAGCAATACTTAAAGCGAAATAAAATTCTCAAAGATTTTTAAAAGAAAAATTTTCTATTTGTTTTTGCATTTCCAAATGTTTCACAATGATATCCAAAAAGCCACAAGTTTTTCTTTAGTTATCTCGGTGATCAAATCTACCATCCAAGTGAACTAACTCTAAGCCCTCCTTACTCATCATCGAATAGTCCTACATGTTGAACATAGTTTCCTTGTAAAGCAACACATATCTACCATGCATGACTTCCACGTCACCACAACCTCACCACGACGTGTTACATCAAGAACTAATGAGAAATCTCTCATCCCATCTAAACATACTAATTTCCATTATATATCATAAGCTATTATTTTCTTATTTTAATTTCCATATCAAAACAGCCATGGCCAACAACGTCACCAAAGATCCTTCACCCGAATCTGGTAAGAAAAAAATAGTTTAAGAAACGCAATGCAAATAAAAAAAAACAAATTTCACCAACTAAATCTGATTTTGAATACTTTCTTTAATTAATTATATTTCTTCATTGTTATGTTTCATAAATTACACCATAGATATTGTGGAGGATATTTACTTATGGAGGAGGAAGAAACTAGCCTTCTCTATTCTCTTTGTCTCAACAGCCACATGGACTTTGCTCAATATTTATGGTTTTAATTCCATAACCATTTTTTCTTGGATCGGCATCGCCCTCGTCTCTTTGGTCTTCCTCTGGGGAAGCTTACTTCGCCTTCTCAGCAAGTAATAATTAATTTTCCATCTCAAACTATTTGAAGATCTTGTGCAACTTTTTTTTACTTAAAATAATTGTTTAAAAAGATTTTTTAGTATAGTTATTGAGAGAATTTTTATACTCAAAATATTTTTTTGATTTAGATATGTTTAAATGCACATGTTAAAACGGCCCATGAAGTTCAAAAATTTTGTGTTTATTAAATTTTGCACAGGGTCAAACCAGAACTGTCAGGGTTAGAAGTCTCGGAGGAGTTTGTAGTGGAGACTGTGAGGTCTTGTCGGAAACTAATGGAAGAAATGGTTAGATGGATGTTCCGAGTCGGTGCTGAGAGTGAATGGTTTGTGTTCGCGAGAACCGTTTTGGGGTTTTGGGTCTTGTCAAGAATTGGAAACCTTCTCGATTTACAAACATGTCTATTCATCGGTACGTAACTAATTTGTATAGTGATTAACTTAGGTAGGTTGGTATTATTAGTCAGTATACTGATAAATTTAGAATTAATTTGTTAGTTTAATCATTAGTCACCTGGTTAACGGTTAACGGTTAGTGGTAATTCTGAAGATGGTCAATTTTTTTTTTTTAATGGTCACATTTTTTGGAAAAAATATCAAATGTACAATTCCTTGAAACTCAACTGCTGATGATTCAGGGGGAATATATATATATATATAAGAATACTATTTATACTTTAATTTGCAAACTTTATAAAAAGATCATAGTTTGTTTATATATATATATATATATATTACTTTTGAAAAAGATAGTATAAAGTGTATGTGATTCATGTTTTTTGATTATTTGGGACTTGCAGGTTTGGTGATAGGCTTGACAATTCCAAAGTTGTGGGATAAAAATGGAGATAGAATACAGAAGCTATGTGCTAATCTTAAAAAGAGATCGAAAGGAGCCTATAATATAACTCATGAGAAGATTTTAATGATGAAGAACAAGTTACAGCATGGCAGAGAAGAAAAAGTGAAAAAAACCGAGTAGATTTTTACTATAATAAAGACGTGCTAAATGTATAGATGTGAATAAAATTCAGTAAATTTTACCTGTCTTTCACAGTTTCCACCAAACAAACCATATGAGATCAGGGGGGAAAAAATGCAAAGTAGCGTATATTAGTTTTTCTCAATTATGATGAATAAAATTTGAAAATTCAATATGCTTTTCCTTAAAAATTAAGACAACAAACAACAACAATAACAAAATTCAAGAAAACTAAACAGTGTGGGATAACTTCTATAAAAAAACTATAGCGACGTGAATTTTGAGTAGGATCCGTCTCATAATTTAAAGACCCAATATATTTTATCGATGGGCCAAGCCCGCTCAAGAGTATCTCAGCATGCATATGAAAAAGAATTGAAACAAGTATTAACAGGCCGAGCCTCGCCCAACAGTGAAAAAAAAATCAAAATTTTGGAAACCATTATTTATCAGAGCCAGGTTTCGATCCTGGGACCTGTGGGTTATGGGCACACCACGCTTCCGCTGCGTTAGTGTATATCACAAGTTATTGAATTAAACTAAAAACGTGTACCCTTCTAACCTAATTTCATAATCGATTGTTATGATTCGCTGATTCAACGTTTTTCTTCGTTGTTCTATTATTAGCGTTTTCGAGAAAAGATCAGTGATGGCACAAATTGGCAAATTTGACGAGTGTGGATGGACAAAAATAGAAAATAAAAAGAAGACATGTGGATGATCTTTACCCACTTATTGGATCTCCAATTCAACTAATCACTCAATTGCAATCGGTAATTCATTCATCAACTCTTTTGATTTTGATATAATGATATAACACTAGGATTTAACCCGTACTACAACGCGGAACCAAAAAAAAAAAAATATTTACCTTTGTTAATATTTTGTTTTTAATGTTTTTTTTTGTAATTTTTTTAAATAAAAATCAATGTTGATGTCTTAATGAGTACTATATATAAATATTTTACAACCGGACTATATATAAATATTTATATACATATTCTAATTGTATTTTCATAAATATTTAATTTATGATAATATAATTTAGATGAAAATATTACAATTTTATTAATTAAATATTTGAAGGTAAATTTGTTCAATAGTTTTTTTCATTTTTCATTTTAGATTATAGATTAAGTAAATATTTTTAATAATAGTTTTAAATGAACATGTCATATATATATATATATATGTATATATATTTATAGAGAGGATAAGACTAAAGAAGTAATTAGGTTAAGCCCCCAAAAATAGTACTCGTAAATATATTTGTGATTTCGTTAAACTTGCAAATCACAATTTTACATTAAATGCTATCTAATTTATTTTTACTAATTTTATTTATGTATAAAATATATATTTTTGATTTTATAAGTATATTAATTAAATGCCTACTATATTTCTGCTACTAATATATGAACTGAATCATAAATTTTTGTTTTTCGATTCTTATGCCAAATTTTTAATTGATTATGGAATTGATTATTGGATTTTATTATCCGATTCCAAAATTTAAGATGATTTTTAGGTTTTCTGCAAAAAAAAAAAAAAACAATGAAAATCGTCAATTTTTGCAATTTTACCTTCCACTTCAAAAGAAATCAAACCCAGAAAATCAAAAATAATACCCACATTAGACTTTTTAAAAATTATAAGAGTTGATTTGGACTTTTCATTGTGAGGGGTTCGATTTGATATATTATTTATTATAATTTTACATGACGGTGGTGGCGACATGTTATATTGCATATTACTTTTGATTTCGTTGATTTGACATATATTTTTTAGGTGGAAGGTAAAGTTGCAAAAAATATAACTTAGTTTGTTTTTTCTGTAGAAAATCCATGATTTTTTAATATCATCTACCCTCGTGAATTCAAAAGTTTAGTCATATTGTTAAGAAATTTGAAAAGAAGTAACAACTAACAACAAAGAACTCATTCCTGAACCATAATGTTTTTTTTTTTTTGGATAATAATGTTAGTAATTTCTATAACATATGAGGGGCATTCTCTTTATTTACACGTCCCTCATGAATATTACAAGTAAGCCTCTCTTTTAGTCAGAGCCTTTAAGTTTTATGTTAAGATGTGTGATCATTATTAGTACTCTGCTCATTTGCTTGCTTTGGTTGGCTTCAAATATACAGAACAGAATCCATATTCGAAAAAAGGCTCAAAACTTCTCAACCGTAGCAAAAATGTAATGCTGAATTTTTAAATGCCATTTTGATTAAAAAGAAATTAGAGTAAGTAACTCTCCAAGAAAGGAGATTTTATTTTTTTTCTTCTTAATGCAATTTGGGTCTTAGACTCTTAAGAACTAGCACCCTTGTTCTCAGATTTCCTCCATTTTACCGGTGGCTCAAACTCTTCTTTCTCATCTTCTTCATGGAGATGCTCTTGTCCCATTGGTTGCATCAGAAACTGTTCTTCAGTTTGCTCTTTATCTTCTTGTAATGGAGGTTGAAGCATAAGCTGTGTCTGAATCTGATAATGGTTAATATGATCATGTTCAGTCTCTTGACCCATCTGATAAGCATCACCAAAGCTTCCTAAAGCCAGAGATGGTCCAGACAATGACCCACCAGCACCATGATCATTCACATCCATTTGGTTAAAACCAGTAGCTGTAACCGATCCATTGTCGGCGATTCCATAACCATTGAACATCCCTTGTTGCTCTCCTCTGTCCAAAATCATTGCAGCCATTCTCTGTGTATCAGCAGCTATGTATTGTAACTGATCATCTTGTGGTTGATGCTGATGTTGATGTTGCTGAGATAAATTCGGTTCGCTTATGATCAATGGTTCTCCTTGAGGGATCACTCCAAGTGGCATACCTTCCATAGACATCATGAAGTTAGGTGGAGGATTGTTGCCTAGAGGAGGAAGATAAGGCGGCGGAATCACAGCATCGGGTCCAACGTAACCAGCAAGCTCTTCTTTAGCAGTGACAAGATCTTGTTGGATTCTCTTAAGGTATTGTTGTAAGAAAGAAATGAGACCAACACATCCATAGACTGGGTCACGGATGCGAGCCTCGGCTTCATAAAAGAGGGAATTAACAGTCGCTTCGCGTTGATCAGGATGGAGATCGTTGAGGATCTTGGTTACATTGCTTGCTCCAAAGACTTTGTGAACAAAGATAAATTTTTGAGGATTAGTTGGTGGGAAATACGGCGCAAACACACATTCTTGAGTGCATTTACGCCTCAATAGCTTGCAAGCTGCACAAGGTGTTGAAGCCATTCTCTTTCGAGAAACAACACTGCAAAAATGAAAAGTGAAATTGAGAAATTGAGAATAAAGAAAATGACATGTAAGAAAACTTTTGCAAACACATATTATACAGTTTTTAGCTTAGAACACAAGAAACCAAGAACAAGTTAGGGCATTTAGATCATCCATTGAATCAAATAGATCAGATCAACTTTCTCAAAAGAAAAACCATAATTATGAACATTCTATTTTTTTTTATAAAAAACTAATTATATCAATTTTCAGCCAAATATATCCGTATATATACGAGAGAATTAATAAAAAAAAACAAATAAAATTGAAATTAAGAAATCACACTCGATCGTTCGAGACCACCCCGATCTCTTTCTTGTTTAAACATCCATGAAGGTACCTGAAATTACATAACTATTTAGAAAAATCCAAAAAAATGAAAAACAAAATTGAAAATCTAAAGAGAACCTAAAAAGAATTACTGGATTTTTGGGAGTGAGACAATGGAGGAGAAAGACAGAGATTTTCCCAGTACAGTGCCTTAGGAACCGTAAGGAATGATAGAAACTAAGGAACAAATGACGGAGATGTTTCTGAGAAAATTGTAAGGAGAAAAAGAAAATAATAATGAGATTTAGAAACCTTAAACAGAACAAGAATAGAAAAAGAGATGAGCGTGTTACAATTTATAAACACGTGGTTAAATTTCAATCTTAACCGCTCATGCAAAATATTTTTAATTTCAAAAAATATGAAGTAGCTCTGATCTTTAATCTGCATAATTAGTAGATGACTAATTCAATTTTGATAGAAAAACAAATCATATATATTTTGCATTGAAAAAGGTGACATATTTTTAGATTTTGAATTTAACTTGAATTTTGCTTATATAGTTTATGCTTAAATATAATATATTTTAAAATTTTGAAACCCGTCCATCAGACGGGTCCTAACCAAGTTATATATAATTATATATATAAGAAAATACATATTACATTTATTTACATAAATAATAATATCCTCTAATCCATCCAGTCCGTCACCACCTCTCGATTTTTATTTCTCCCTCGGGCTCTATTTCTGCAGAAGATGTTTGTTTTTTGCTGCTTTCTTTCTTTTTCCGTCTTTGAATTTTCATCTACCCTCATCATCAATCTCTAACAGAAACCTCACCGCCTTCTTCCTATCTCTGGATCCATATTTCTCCTCTACTTCAGATTTTCTCTCGGTTGCCAACCAAATAACTTTTCTCTCTTGAACTTTCACTCGCTGAAGTCCTTCATCATTTCTTGTCTTCTGGCATTTTTCGATAACATCCTATAGCTTAGCCCTTCCATCACACGATCTTGATTCTTTAATCATGTCTCGTGCTATATTTATGAAAATATTAGGTTTTTGCGACTTCATATATTTTTCATCTTCGGATTTCCATCCATCTTCAACCTTTGGTAGAAATCTCACTGCTTTCCTCCATCCTCTATATCTAGATTTGTGCATAAAAATTAGCTCAGACAGAAGTAACTCTCTCTGAGTGGATCTCCGCCTCTTTTTTTTTACTTTTTACCTTCGGGAGAAAACATATATGACTTCCTCCATTTGGAAAAGATTATTTACACACTATGTCTTCTCTATGGAGAAAACATTTATTTCAATTTCTCTGTCCAACAGATGCGTTATTTTTTTATTTGTAAACCAAGAATACTATCCAACTTTCTAACCAATTATTTTTATATTGTACCAATTATATGTAACCAATTTGATAATCATCATTTTCGAATTCTCATTTTTTTTGTTTTTTCTAAAATATATCGTATCAACTTTTCGCTTGTTGATCTTGATTTATTTGGATTTTTTTTGCACTTATAACTTATTTGATGTTCGGTTTTCTTGCATACATGACACATATTTCTCACTCAATATCTAATTTTATAATTTTCTGTAAAAATTTTGATTCTATAATTTATGAAAGTTTATGCAATTAGTAATTCTTATTCTTTTATGATGATAAATTTATTAGATCTATTTAACTATGTGATCCATGAAATTTAATAGATTTATGTGTTTATTCAATTAATTTACTCTATGATTTATTCAACACTTAACCAAGTAGTTTCGATTATACTCAATCAATTTTTAGATTGAAAAATAAGATACGTGTGAAATATTTTGTTGGATTCTAAATAATATGGAAATCTAAATATCTAAATTTGAAAAGGAAACTTTTAAATTTTATGAAAATAATAAGATTGAACATATATTAGGTAAAAATAGAAAGTTTAAATTATCTATTTTATTATTTATTTTTCGCTCTCTTTTTTTGGGTTTGTTGTTTGATTAAAAAATAATTTAGGTAAACAATTAATTAATTATACATATTGCTATCAAAATATATACTATCTACAAATTTAACCTAATTCATTATAGATTTAAATGAATAAAATTTATTTGTGGTTAATTTTAAAACATCTAAATTTCTTTAAAAACATGATCAAAATTATATATGTAAAAAATAGAAAGTAAAAATTATCTATTTGATTATTTATTTATTTATTTTTTCTGTTTTCTGTGCGTGTGTTTTTTATTAAGAAAATAATATGTAAAAATAGAAAGTAAAGATTATCTATTTGATTATTTATTTATTTTTCTTCTTTTTAGTTAGTTTTCCTTTTTATTAAGAAAATATTTTTTACATCTGATCATAATCTAATCGATTAATTAACACGTGTCATAATCTTATAATTAAAATTTTTAAAATATATTTTCACACAGTGTGGAACATCCATCTAGTAATTTAATTATATCTGTGAAAATTATTACAATTTGGATTCATTGGAATTTATTCATCAAAAACTTTTTTTATATAAAAAAGTAATATATGATAATTAACAAATAGAGATAATGCGAGATTTTGGAGATATTATTTTTAAATTTCTCTAAGATTACAAAAAAAAATATCTAAGACTGCAAAACATAACTTTAACTAAATATCCATTTCTTTTAACTTGCTAGAGTATCTTCTTTTAACAAAAATATACATCATCTGTTTTATAAGATGTTTTAGTTAAAATGCAAGATTTAAGAAACAAATTCAATGATTTATTTTAAAAACATTTACATTAAAAATGTTTAATATGATTCAACCAATAATAAAATATAAATAGTTATAAAAGCAAAATTTAAAATTTTTTCTTTGATAAATAAAATACATTCAAACTTTTGCATAGAAATATGAGAAGATCAATTATAAACCAAAAATAAATTTCTAAACCATCTTTTTCAATATATGAAACAGTGAGAGTATGGAGTTGCTTAAATATTCATTTCTCATACGTGAAATGGGTAGATAAGCCAATTAACTCTCACTCTTCTTTCGTTTTTGCATTTGTGTGCAACTCATAGGCTGGATCAAAGGGGTCAATGGTTAAGGTTCCAAACTATTAAGTGTGGCATTTTTGCCAAAGAATGGGTAACTTGATTTGAGTTGGTATCAACGGTTAAAATATAAATGAAAATGGAGTCTCAATAGTTGGATTCACAATCTTAAGAGTCTAGGATTTGTGAATTATCGAACTTGTTCCGACTAGAAGAATAATGGGTTAGCCTTGTATTTAATAGAGAGTTTTGGGGTACCTATTTTGTTGTAGATGAGAAAATGTATGCATGCCTTGTCCACTGGTAATTTGGTCCGACTAATCTAATACATTAATTAGTAATTATGTATATATAAATTTATCATTTTTTTTGTTTTTTTTTTTTGCATTAAATTGGTGTTGTTTTCGAACTAGTGGAGATAAGTATTTGGTCACAAAATTACTAATGATTTAAGAGTTGTTTACTTTGTGAAAACCACAATTGTACCATTACACACGCAAAAGACTTTATTTTGTTGATAAAATAATACCAACGACTTGAAAATTTAAAAAAAACAAAGTGCATGCTTCACACGCGCGGATCGAAGACCCTTCCAGGTACGCTTATCGAGGCACCATGATTTGGAGATGTCTGAAAGTACATGAAGGAAATAGTCGAATTCCTGTAAAAGTATTGACATAATGTAACTGATTAGTCATATACATATTCTATTTTAAAAATACATAACTTTTTTCCATCTAATATAATATGCTAATTTTAAAAATATCATGTTGTCATCATATCGAATAACACGCTATTCTTGCATGCACCTCCGAAGTTTTTTTTCGCTGTCAAATTTGTTATTTTCCAATTGATGTTCAATTTTATTTCCTTTTGTAACCTGTCATATCTAATCACATTTATTAGAGCCAATTTTTATTGTTTTTTTACTTTCTATTACTTTCTCAATTTTTGATATTTTATAAATATTCCACTTTTGTTGTTTTTATTATTATTCCGCACATCAATGTTTTTAAATATATATTTTTAAATAAATATTTATTATATTATCATTAAAGTTTAAAACGTTGAGAAGTTAACATTATATGAACATTTGAATATTTTTAACTTGCTTAAACAAAAAGAACTCTCGAATGAGAGTGAAACAATGAGTGATACTCGATATTTATATTCAAATCAATAAATCACCATATAAAGAAGAAAATATGACTACGGTAGAAGGCGATAAATATTAGACCGGTGACAAGGAGACAGATGAACATCTAGACAGTATTTTATATGACTGATTAGAAAAGTTAGAGTTGGAACCACATGAATAACAAGACAACCCACAAAAATAGCAAGCTAAACCACGGAAATTATGAAAAATGAACATACAATGCAAATTATGGTTAAAAAGATTGTATACATGAGGAAGAAAACGAGGGTATATTCATGTTGGATGGTTGCTTTCGATCGATTTCTGGTTGAATGGGCAAAATATAACTATCAGATCACTAGATTGGGATATATTATGGGTCTTATGTGATATATACACAATATGTTATACCTAACAGTTTAGTGGTACATTTTTATTTTTTTCTGGAATTCAGTTTCTTTCTTGGACATATTTTTGAAGCTGTAGGGCTAATCCATATTAATATTAGGCATTGATGCATTTAACAACAAGTCTTGACATCTACCAAAAACCGAGTACCCAAATCATCACCGATTTATTAGTTCGATTATATAACTAAAACTAAAGGAATGAATGAAACATTTCTTCTCCTTTATCCTAAGATAAATCCAAAAATGTACTTCAGGTTTCTGTGAAATCTTTCTCAATCTTTATCTTCTTTTTGTTTTGTGAAGACTCGACATGAACGGTTACAGAATTTTGGCTTTCCGGGTTCGGTGGTCACACATAAAGATTAAACTGTGTGGCACGAGTTGCTTCTTGACAGGACATATTTTTTTTTGTGAAATCTCAAATTCGTTCTTAGTCCCATCTCTAAGTCAGCCATTAGCCATCATACTAATTCTAATTGTATATTATGTGTCATTTTTATCAAAAAAAAAGAAAGATATTGAATGTTTTGTTATTCTTTTTTTTGTTTGGTCAAAAACAATTGGTGACAAGTTTAATAATTCCTCTGTTACCAGTTACTAGGCATGGCCAAAAGCTAATCGTAATCATATTTTAGACCGTAATCGGACCGTTTTCAACTGTAACCAGACCATAACCATATAAAATAGTTAAAAACCATAACCATTAACCGTAAAAATATATTAGTTATAGTTAACCACAAATTATTAACTATAACCGTTAATTAACCGTCACCGTATAAAAACCATTAGTTAACCACATGGTTAACCTTAAAATTCTAACCATAACCGTTTTGAAAGTAGAAAAACATACACATAATTAATCATAACCGTGGTTTTGTGTAAACTAAAAACACTACTAATATTAATCTTTATTTTAATCATCAAATACTTGAATTGCATTTAACTATATATAACCGTAACCGTGTATAACCGTAACCATTTTAACTGTATATTAAATTGTTAAGGTTAAGGTTAAACAAAAATTATAACCATAACCAGTGGTTAATTAACCATAACCTTAATAACTGTAACCGTGGTCATGCCTACGTGGGATGTTTAAAAAAAATTGCAGTTTTTTCTTTATCTGTTGTATACAATTTTTTAAGAAATTTAATTTCATAAAACACAATAATATTCTAATAATGTTGACGGGTTATGTTAATAGAATAATAATATTAAGTGAATTTTCCTGCAAGTCCACCTGCTATATGGATATAATTTATTGTTTGACATGCTCATGACCTTGAAATTCCCTTGCTGGTATGACCTTGACCTTCCCTTGCTGTTATCAAACTCTGCAATGAAATTTCATTATCTTTAATGTTTTTGGTATCACCTTGGGAAAAATTGTTATATAGTTCATAAGTTTTAAAGAGTAGTTATTTTTGCTTTTACACACTTTAACATTGGAATACATAGGTTGAACGACTGTCCAACATTAGAAGAGTTTACTGGCATCATCTCGTGTAACCATTTATTTATTAATTTTTTCCAGCTCCATGGTAGCCAAAAAAAGAGCAGCTGAATCCGCACATGGTTATTCTTGATATTCTTGCATTCTTTTTTCTTTCTAAACTGTCTAGTATGTTCATATAAGTAGGCTTTGATCTATTTAAGTTTTTAGAGATGTTGGAGATGAATTTTTCATATTAGAATTTTCTGTTTCAGGAAACAGATAAATCTCATCGAAAAAGAAAAGGAGTCGTGAGAAAGCAAATAATGTAAAATTTCGTAACAATGGCAACGAGGTGTAGACTTCAATAATACAATTATACGTGTGTGATTCTTGCAAACTCTTCACTCTAAAATAAAACATGAGACTCGAAGAATCAGCAGGAAGTTTTGCAGCATGGTTGCTAAGTGTTAGAAATGAAAATGCACTCATAAGTGAAACAAAATATGCCAATGAAGATGATTTTCAGATGGTTGGTCGTTGATCCTAAATTTCTAATGCAATCAAGTCATTTGCAAGACATATGTCAAGCAAAAAAAGCAGAGAACATTTGATCAAAAAGTACCTATGCAAGCATTAGAGAGAGAGCAATTCTAACTCTATATTGAAAATGATACATCGTATTTTAATATGCGTCATACAAAGTTAATCTTCAAATCTTAATTCTATATTAAACTTATTTTTCTATAATACTTACATAAATAATACTAAAAGTATAAATAAAAACATATATGTTTAAAATAAACCAAAATAAAATATTATCTAATACACTAGCTACTTATAAAATTGAATAAATACAAAAATATATTAAACAAATTAATAAAAATAAACCCGCATGTAGCGTGGGTAAAAGACCTAATCATATACAAAAACCAAAACCAAAACCAAATCAAATCGAATTGTACCAAAACATATTTTAATCGTTTTCTAAATGGTTTTACTTTCTATAAATAAAACCGTAAAACCAAAAAAATATATATTTTCTATTATATTATGTCCCTTATATTATTATCTTATAAAAATTGCATACCTTGAGGCAGAGACGGTGGAGTATTTTGCGGAGGAGGAGAGGATGCTGCAAAAGGTTGTTCTGGGCTTTGTTGAGACCTTTGGTCATCTGACTTGCGGAAAAGCTCTGCCGAGGCCCTCACAAAACCTTTGACATGAGCTCGGTTTTTACTAGTATTCACCAAGATTTGACTTGTCAACCGTCGTCCATCTTGAGGAAGGATATTATGATAAATATATATCTCTCATTCTAGAACCTTCTAACCTCTTCTCCAAGCTACAAGATATGTGTATCTACTGAATATTCTCTTGTGTATATATATAAATATGTTGTACCCCTGCTCATAATAATATATCAAATCATACAGCTCTATAGAAAAGACTAAACCGAGTCTGAAACAAACAAACTATTTGTTTAAAAATCATAAAATTTCGAGAGAGAAACAA
Organism: Cardamine occulta; assembly: GCA_028015245.1. Lineage (NCBI taxonomy): Eukaryota > Viridiplantae > Streptophyta > Magnoliopsida > Brassicales > Brassicaceae > Cardamine > Cardamine occulta. The sequence goes on along the minus strand of CM051363.1, from coordinate 13,345,592 downwards.
ATTGAAAAAATAAAAACTCAATACATGTGGTCAAGTCCACAAGAAACTGCCCGTAAAGTGGAGGAAGCGCAGAATCGGGAGTCCACAGAAACAGAGAAGGTGGAGGTGGGAGAACTAGTCATGAAATATTTCAAACCCATGCAAATTTTTATTTTATATATATAAGAAAAGTGTATTTTCAAAACATATAAACTAATGGAAAAAATAATAAATTTTTAACATGAATTATATAAATGATCTATTAGTTTAATCTACATTTCATATAAATAATGTCATTGATGCAACATTAGCAAAAAAAAATATTGAAATTCAACATAATGACACGAATATAAAATGATATGAATCATGCATCTGACAATAGCAAAAAATTAATTGCAACATAATGTCATTGGTGCAACATTTGTTCATGTGATATATTATTTTGATTAATTTATTTCTGAAAAAAATATTAAAATTGTCAAGTTATAATTAGCAATCTTAATTATCGTAAAAATTGGTAAATGTAGACTATACAAGCAAAAATGATATGTAATTTAGAAGATTAAAGCTTAGCAATATATGAGGTACCCTTGTGCCTAAGATAAAACAAAAACAAAAACACATTTGATAAGCAACAAGAATCTTTTCAATCAAGTTCCACACCATATAACGATCAAAAGCTCAGTGCATCACTTAGGGGAGGGAGAAATGAACACTAGTTCAACACCCAACCTTATAAAGATCCCAATTTTGTTTTGGTAGAGCCCCATCAATATTATTTTCCACCTTCACCTTACCCACGATCTTTGCTTCATCAATGTGCTTCAAATAAACCCGTGGATGGATGTCTTTTATTGATTTTTTTTTCTACACATTATTAAGTTGTTTCTCATTACAATCCTTCCTCATGCTATTAATAATACAGATTTAATGTGAAGATGAATATCATCTTTTCAGCGCTGACCAAATTGGTAGCAACATAATCCCAACAATATAGATGGTATTGCTGGTATATGATACAACCTAAATGGTCGTATCATGATTTTTTACAAAATTGATACTCCGAAAAAATTGTTTGTCTAATAACGACATCCATAAACCCACAAAAATATGCGAAATAATCACCAGCCGACAAAGAAACCCAAAGTTCAAAAAATTATATACCAAAATTATTTGATAAAATAAAATACTAGAAGAAAATTTCAACTAAAACTAAATAAATAAATAAAACTATAGTAGAATAATACAACTAAACTGTATTTGTAATATAATATATATATATATATGTATTTGTTATAGATAATTGTGGATATTCGTAACTCAACTTTGCAGATTTGTAACTTTGGGTTTTCTTTTCTTCAAACCATCATGAGTTTTCTAATCAATAAAAAATCATGAATTTTCTAATTAATAAAAATCATGAATTTTCTAATTAATAAAAAAAAATCATGAATTTACCTATTGATTTGTTTTTTACTAAATCATGAATTTGAAGTATGTCGAGCCCATCTATTTTGTTTTTTTAGCCCATCAGTTTTGAATCAAACATATCATTCCATCTACATTACAGCGTTTTTTGTTTCAGTTTCAAATCTCTTAGTTTGATAAAAGCACAACATGAGTCAAACAGAAAATTGTTAATCTTTGACCCATTTAATATAGTCACTAAGAGCATCATTATTGAAAGAAACCCAAAAGGGTTTCTTAATTACTATTTTAATATAAATTTGAAATTAAAAAACTGTGTTAAAAAACTTCTGTTTTTGCTGCTTTATTGGTAGAACCTAATGGGGTTCTTAATAAAAAAAATTAAATTAAATATTTTTTTAAATAGAATTTATTTTATTAATTAAACATAGCTACATAAAAATATTATATTTGAAACATAGATTTTGAAAAATAGAAGCAAAACAACATTCAATTATTATCTTGATCACGTCCAAATTTTTGCCAGATATGCCCAACCAAATCAGCTTTCAATTGTTGATGATGTTATCTATCACGAATTCTTGTTCTAACACCCAACATATTTTGGAGGTTTGTAGGTATTTCTGTAGAAAAAGTAAAATCCACATGTGCACTTCTGTTTCCTTCTCTGTGTTGAAATTCGGAAACATCATATTGAGTGTGTCCATCTCGTTCGTCTTCTACTATCATATTATGGAGTATGATGCATGCTCTCATAATTTTTCCTATTTGTTCTTTCTCCCAAAAAAGAGCTGGATTTTTAACAATGGAAAATCGAGCTTGCAAGACTCCAAAAGCATGTTCGACGTCTTTTCGGTAGCTTCTTGATGTTGAGCAAAAAGATGCTTTTGGGCCTTGTGGAAGTGAAATAGATTGGATAAAAGTTACCCATTTTGGATAAATCCTATCTGTGAGATAGTAAGACAAATGATATTATCTCTCGTTGATGGAAAAATTCACTTGCGGAGCTTGACCTTTTATTATATCATCAAAAACAGGTGAGCGACCAAGAACATTGATATCATTTAAGGTATCTGGAGGTCCAAAAAACACGTGTCATATCCAAAGATCATATGAACCTACGGCCTCCAAAACGATTGTGGGTTTTTCAGAACCCCGTGAATATTGCCCTTTCTAAGCGGTGGGACAATTCTTCCACTCCCAATACATACAATCGATGCTTCCTATCATCCCGGAAAATCCGCGTTGCTCTCCAATATCAAGTAGCCGTTGAAGATCCTCCGGTGTGGGTCTTCTTAAGTACTCATCGCCGAACAAATTTATTATACTTTCGACGAAATTTACCAAACAAGCATGAGCAGTAGTTTCACCAAGCTAGAGATATTCGTCCACCAATTAGCTGGATCCTCAAGAGATGCAAGATAAGGTGGAGTATTTAACTAAAGCAAAGCGTAAAGAAGTTAGTGACTTGAGCAAAAGGTATCTCCTTTTAGAAAGAATGACTCTGGAATACAAACCAAGAGCTGTGTTCTTCAAAGCTCACCTTGCGATGTTGGAGTGGTCAAAGACATAAGCCTCTGTGCTCCTATTGTTCTCGACCTACACAAAAAAGCAATTGAAAAGTTTCAGTGGGTACAACTATGGTCCCTAATCCCAAGAGGTTCATCATATAGAGAGAAGAAGACATACAATCTTCAGAAGCTCATCTTTAAGTTCAGATGCAAGCTGCTTTCTAACAAACTTTCTAACAGCAACTACCGATTGAATTCATCTGAATCATTGTGTTGTTGCTTGAAATGGTCTGCACTGTGAAAGAATACACAATACCATAACAATACATGATGCAGGAGACAAGTGTTTTACATAGCCAAGGGAGTTCGATTGAAACACAAATATAACACAAACTAAAACAAAACACAAAGAAAAAAAAGTAAAACGAAACACAACTTAGAAAATACAAAAAAAGGAGATGAGATTAAGCTAAATATCCAACATATCCGTAATCAGCTTCTTCTTTAGAGCTTCTTCAATCTCTAAGAGATGTTCTTTTTTGCCAATTAGACTGTCAAGTAGAGACATCTTGGAGAGTTTTTCTTTCATGGCCAAATCCTTCTCCTTGATGGACCACATGGTCTAAAACTCCGAAAGTTTTTCACTTGTCGGATTGCTAGGCTTCTTACTAGCTTTTGATGCCTTCACATCAGGAGGCCGACTCTTCACATCGGAGTGATCATCATCAACATTCTCTCTTCCATCAGCGCGAGTGCTTGATGATTGTGAACCATCATCACACCTTCTCCTTTTGCAGCTTCCATTAGTTTTTGTTATGAAAGGTCGCACCATTTCTGGTCATTCCGGAGCTCCTTCCAGGCATGTTCGAGGGTGAACTTCTTCTTGTGATCGTTGTAGAAGATCTCGTGAGCCCATTTCAGAACATCGTTCTCATTCTAACCACTGCTTCTCTCTCTTCCTGCCACCTCATACGCACCGCAGAACTTGCATACAACTTCATTTATCTTTTGCCACCTTTGCTTACATTGTCCCGCCTCTCTGATTTCACGGCTTGATGCCTTAGGACTTGCCGCAAAGTAGGGTGAGATGTGCTGCCAAAAGGCACCAGACTTTTGTTCATTTGCCACCACCGGGTCCTTGCTCGTGTTTAACCATGAACTGATAAGCAAGATGTCATCGGTGGGCGTCCATTTCCGTCGTTCTCTGCGCTCAGCAGGATTATCTTCACATAAGATAGAGTCATGTTGACTGCTAAACAGAGGAACTTGTGATGAACCAAGTTCCACGCAAGTAAAGGGAAAACTATCATGTTGACTGTTCAACAGATCAACAAAGTTTGATGGCTAACTAAATGGATTCGGACAAGCCATGGCAGAGAAGGTCAAAGAAGAGAGAAAGACAAGACAAAGTGTGTTTGAAAGATGTGAACCAAGTGAAGAAGGAATGTGTTTAGAAGATAGTGTAAGAAAGTGAAGAAGCTACTGGTTTAATAGAAGAGAAACAAATTCAAAAGAAAGCATTGAACACAATCAGAACGAGTAGACATATATCTACCAGCCTAAACCATTCATCACAACCATTTAACACACCTAACACAACCATAATGTAAAACTAACATGCATTTATTAACACTAACAACCTAACTCTAACATGTATGCTTGTTGAGAAGAGATCAATATAAGAAAGCACTGCCATAATTGCTCCAGCGTTGAAGCAGAATCTCAAACAACAAAATGTGAAGACTTGACCACATTTTCAGATTGGAAACTTATCAAATATCAAATAAGACAGCTTCTAATTGACCAACTCTAGGTTTGGTTATACTGAAAGTAAGCTGCGAGATGCAACTAAGAGAAACTAAACACTAACACAGAATCTGGTCCCGATTCTTATAAGGATTGTAATAAAAACACTTGGATTTGTTTCAAACAATAATCGATCTCTCACAGGCTCACAGCATGCAATTCAATAACTAAAATGAAATCAAAATCAAACCTGAAGCATCATCAAGTGTTTCATCATCCTTGGAAACTATCTCCAGCGCCGGTAGTATCCACCTGCTTCGCCAAGAACAGAGGAATCGTCGTTTCATCATCCTTATGATAAATTCTACAACCTTTTTCACCATTAGTCACCACCACACAACACAATTGCTTCATTACTTCAACATCCATGAAAAGAGCTTCGTCTGATGAAGCTTTCAAGAACCCAATTCTCAATAAGATATGAAAAAATATCCACTTTCTTTCAAAATCACGAGCTTCACAGCTCCATCAGCGGGATCAAAACCCCTAATCAAAGCTTGAATATCCACAGCTACTACATCGCAAATCTCCACCATTTTCTCAAGCGTCTCTGGTAAAATCTCGCCGCCGACTCCAACAGCCATCCCAAATCAAAATCGAATCTTGAATTGGGAATATCAGGACCACAATAGGAGAGTGGGCAACCTCGTATCTGAAGTCGTGACTGACTTTGGAGACCAACTCGCATGAGACAGAGGAAGAATCTAAGACATTAGAGATGGAAGAGGCGGTGCCGTCGAGGGTTTCAGCAACGATTGATCCATTTTGGATTAGAACGTCGTGGCAATAATTCCCGACGATGAGAACGCGGCGATTGGAAATCCGACGCGGTGATTGAGGCATTTGGTGCGATGGAGGAGGATTCAACGTCATGATGGAGGTTGGCGCAGAGGGTCATCGAGAAGGGAGCGAACGAAGAAGAGAATGACATTATGATACGTGAAACTTAAGAACCGATTCTTAAGTTCCTTAATTAAGAAACGGTTCTTAAACATAAACATGCTTTTTTATTAATTAAATAATATTTAATTATAAGAAATCTCTTAAGAAATTCATTAAAACCTTGCGGTAATGATGCTCTAAAAACATTTATATCGGATATGCAAGTGTAGATAATCCATTTATACTCACTTGTACTCATTTTGAAGTTGTAAAATATTGACCTTAAGGCTTTAGGAAATAAAATATCAGGCATATGATTTCAGGTAACAAGGAACAACTTCACTGGTTAAGCTTTTTGTAGTTATTTACAAACCATCTCGTTTTTTCAATGAAATTCAAATTCATATAAAAAAAATTTAAAAAAATTATGAAGTCAAAAAGTTCCGAAATCAAATAGCATGCAATAACCAAATCATGTAAACTACACATATAATATGGATATGTGATGGCCTTAATAATGAACTTTACAGTCTTCTTTTCGAGTTATTATTGTGAACTTTATCAAAAAAAATTGTGGTTCTTCTTTTCTTTAGACATTTACCTGCCCAATATGCCTTCTTCAATGGTGGCAGCCGAAACTCCAAGCTACCAAGAGGCAGGTTTTTACGACGATTTTTAGTAAAATTTAGAAGAGTTTTGAGTTGTCGTAAGAAGCACAAGAAAGGAGCAGAGAAAACCCTAGTTGTAAACAAATGTTTTCTTGATTAATTTCTTCTAGGTAGACTATAGTATGAGTAACCTTCACATTGTCAGCTAATAACGAATTATCTACAAAAGTTCTGAAGAATAAAAGAAATTCCCAAAAATGCTAAAAATAAAAAAGCATTATTTGAGACGTTCAACCTCTGTTTTGTTGAGCCTGTAGTGTACCAATCCAAGCCGGTGGCTGCATTCCGGTCTGCTCATAAACCGTATCAAGAATCGGTGGCAACATCTTGTATAGTCCAGCAATATCATTCATAGTATTACCATTACCATTAACACCACCATTCATCCCCTGATCAGCACCACCATGGTTCCAAACACTGATTTTAGGTTTTAGGTCACTGATAGCAACCGCATTGGTCTTGGCAATATCTTGATAAACGCCATTGTTGATCATCAAGAAGTCTCTCATGGATGAGTAGTCATTGTTAACTGCGTCTAAGAGGGTCCTTAGATAAGTCCCTTGAGCATTAGCCATAGCGACAAGTCCCTCTGCTTCTCTCTGTTTCGAATAGAAGGCAGCATCAGCTGCAGCTTTCATCGCCTCCGCTTGCTTCTCCTTCTCGTAAAGAACCGCTTCTGCTTGCTTTTTCTTATTGTATAGCTCCCAGTTTGCTTCTTGTACCTATGTGTATAAATAAAAATGGTCATGATCCAAAAGACAGAGAATCTAAGAAATTAATGTTTAAAGATTGAGATATATGCATTACCTTAGTTTCATACTTAACACTGGCTTTACTGAGAAACTCAGCTTTAAGCTTCTCTATCTGAGTCAATGCATTCATTTTCTCAACTTTAGTCTGAAGCTCAGCTTCCCTTAAAGCAACTGCCTTGGCTGCTTCAACCTCAGCCACACGAGAATCCTTAGACAAAGTAGCTTTCTGAATCGCTAGTGCCGCATCAGCCTGAGCAATAAGAGCCTCTTTCTCATTCTCAAACACTTTGACCTCAGACTTCACCTTGATCTCCTCCTTTGTCCCTTGTCCTAGCCTCTGAGTGGATATGACCTTTGACTCAGCGTCAATCTTTGCTGCATTCTGAATTGTGAGCCCTATACGTTCTTTGTCACCAATCTCTCCCTTCATCTTTGCCTCTGCTACATCGATCCTGGCTTGGTTTGCTGCTTCCATTTGAGTTTTCTGGCCCTAGTAAGAGAAGTACTCATATCCAGGCACCTCAACGAGCTGCTTCACATTGGCGTTGTAGATCACAAGACCAAACTGGTTTAACTCTAGCTGAACCTTGTCAAACACTTCCTTCTTGAACTCCTTTGTTCCTACAATGCCACAATTGGATTGTGATACAAGCAACAACAACAAAAAAAAAGTTCTTAATTAAACGAGAATGCTTTGTTTACCTTTGAAGACCTCTTCCATGGTCATGGAGGCAGCAAGAACACGAGTCTCTCCTTCGATAACACCTTGAACAAGCTCATCGACGTGATTCGAGTGCTTATCGTGTTGAGACATAAGCATGGCGTACAGTAAGAGAGCGTGAGGGTCATCAACGCGTGGGCCGATCGTGAAAACAGCTGGGATGACAAAGGGAAGTTTCTCGGAACTTATAGGCTCATAGCCTTAACATCGAAGGTATAGTTCACCGGAGAAACGTCGAAGACGGTGCAAGATTGCCATGGGAATACCCAAGATTTCTTGGCAAGTTTGATATCTTTGATCCCACCACCGGTGATTGCCAGATACTGCGACGCTCTAGCGACCTTGTAACTCATTCTTCGGTCTTCTTTGGAATTAGGGTTTTTTTCTTTCTTTCTTAAGGTTTACGGAAGTTGAGAGATTTTTTGAAACGAGTTTGTTTGTGCTTATGTTAAATACGAACTTATCTATTTCCTCAACGCGTACATAGGAAAATATAAGAAAACGAAAATATTCTCTTGAGTTTCCTGGTAATTAACTGTTCCTTTTTTTGTACGTATTTATCCCCAAAACTCTTTTATTTTTTTAATTTTTTTTTGGATAAAATCTTTTCAAATTATTAGTCCGATTGGTTAAGGTTAAATCTGGAGCTCTATTATTATTATTATTATTATTATTTTTAATCGTCTGGGTAATATAACACGGACCAAAGAACGTAACAGGAAAAATTAAAGATAAGAACATTAGAAACACTTAAAAGAGACAAAGCTTTAAACCCTGCTTTCCTCTAGGATACGATTATGAAGCCATGCCGGTCCTCCAATGGAAAGATACGAACGAAATCGTCCATCCCGTGTCACACTCTAGGCGATATCCCTAGCAATGGAGTTCGCCTTGGGCAGAGCCAATAGAAACCTGTGACTATGAAAGCCCTGTAGAAGACGGTAAATATGATCCAGTGTCGAACGATATAAAGGCCATTTGTTAGGATTGTGAATGGCTTCAACCGCTGAAGACAAATCGCACCAAATTTCCATATGCTCAATATGAAGGTCTCGCATACTTTGAAGAGCCCAATGTATACATTTCAGTTCCACCGCCAGCTTAGAAGTTACTGGGATGAAGGCATCCCTCGCATGAAACTTTACCTCTCCAGAACTATCCCTTACGATCCAAGATCCACCAAACATTGATCGTTCATTACTCCAAGCAGCATGAACATTGCATTTTAAAGTTCCATGTCTGGTCTTGTCCATCGTCGTTCTGGAGGTAACAGAACTACTCGACTCACTTGGCTCGGACGTGCATCTCGTACTTGTTCTTGCAGTCACAACTCTGCCTCCTCTAACGCCTTTTTAATTAAAACATTAATGTCTCCTTGTTTCTTCTCATAACAAAACTCATTCCAATGCTTCCATAATCCCCATAAAACCCATGGGATAGCTGTACGAAGTTTTTCAACCACCCTGCTGTCCTCTGCTAAGTCGAATAATAGACTCAGGTTGTCACCCAAATTATTCGAAAAACCATGAGTGAGCTTTATTTTTTTTGTTGCTGTATAATTTGTAGATTCATGTATTTATTGCCTAAAGTATAGGAAATATTTTATTTTAAATTAATAAGATTGTAAATTACAATAGTTTGAATAAAATGTAAATTAAAATTGACAATAAGTAATCAATTTAATAATTTTAGATAGTGTAGGTATAACATTGTTTTTAAATATCAATTATCGTAATGTATGTAAATTACAATAAATAAAATGTGTATAAACAATTATATGTGTTTGTATATACTTCTAAGAAAAGATAGCATACCAAATAAATATATTTTAATTTATTGATCTCTTTAATCAATGTGTGTTTATAAAATATATATTATTTAGCTTATGACAAAAATAAAAGCGTTAGTTTTATTTAGCTTATGACGAAAATACAAGTGTTTATAAAAATATATTATTTAGCTTATAACTTATTATGAAGATTGTTTAAATCCAATTATTTCATTAAAAAGCAACGAAGTTAACTTGATGAACTGAGGGGAAAAAAAAACAAATTGAATGAGAAATTGTAGTATGCCAAACAAATTAGATAAGTCATAAAACAAACCGGGTTAAATTATATTTTCTTTAGTGTCATAAAATTTTACAATCTTAAAATATAAAAATAATTATTTGTTTATAAACAAGTTCGATATTTTTGTTACTAAAACACTCCGAAGCATAAAAAAATTAATAACAAAGTGTTAACTTCTATGATTTCCAACTCAAAATCAACTGGCACATATTATTTATATACTAGTGTTAATCCTTTTATACAACCGATATGGGATATTAACACGCCTCCTCGAGATGATGGCTCTTATCAGCCCATTTCAAACCCAAACCCACTTTAATACCGTTCATAAACCCTTTTTGGACCACCCTACTTGGATCAACAAACGAAGCTCTGATACCATGTTAAGTTCTATAGGCTTTCAACTCAAAACCAATTGACAATGAATGAATTTGTTTATATCGCTTATATACTAGTGTTAATTCCTTTATATAATCGATATGAGATATCTTATCAGAAACGGAACACACGATCTATTTGCATCTAATCTATCTGCATCTAATAAAAAACGGAACGTGGCTGAAGATCGCATGATTTTGCGTTATTCTGGAACGTTGAAAACCTTAGATTTACTAAGTGTGGTAGTAATGCTATGATAGCAACTTCAATACAAGTCTGCAACTGATTAATGGCAGATTTAAGGTTGGTGTGACCAGGATTTACAGTGGAAATCTCTCTATCTTTTACTCAAGGCAGCATTATTGTCTTCAAAATTTACAAGGTTTCACATTCTTTGCGACTCGGTAAAGAAAACTCGATTCAATAGTTGTCCCAATAACATTGATGAAGGAGAACCTCCAGAAGTTCCTTTCGAGAGGAAATTCAATTTTTCTCTCAAAATATTCATCAAATTCGATGTTGTTAGGAAAAGGTGAGGATTTTTTTACCAATTTTTCCCTTCTTCAATATAAATCACCTCATGTTCTTCGATGAATATCGATCTTAGCATTATTTCTCTAATCTATTTTGAAGCCTGGGAAACCAAAAAGCAAAACTCAATTAAAAAAAGTTATGAAACAAAAATAAATTATCTAGATGATCATCTGACCTAGAAGAATCAAGATCATCTGAGAGAAACAAATGATTTCCTCCAAAGATAAGTAAATAAGGATAAAAGATAAAACAATCGTTGTGAACAGTTCAATTCAAATTGAAAAGGAAACAACTCTTTAGCGAGATTATTCAATTCAATTATATAAAATAGCTTCCAAGTTAAAAAGATGTCCAACCATATAGCTTACAAGAAAAAAAAAAAAGATATTAACATTTTCCATAAGCAAGTCAAGTCAAATTTATGGACAAAATACATAAACAACTTTCTTAATTAAAAAAAAAAAAAACCTTACATATGATGTTAATGAGATGAGAGACGAACATAAATTGCAAAAAAAACTCAAAAAGATTTGCGCAGAACTAGGAAAGAAAACTAAACGCAATTATGTTGAAAATGCTTATATCTCAATTTTGTGAGCAAATGAAATAGACAAGAGACAAAAATGTTTCTATAATTTAAAAAACAAAAACAAAAGCTAATTGATGATGTTAGTGAGATGAAAAATGGGAACATTAAATGCAAATGAGAACTCTAAAAACTATCTCGCACCTAAAAAAAAAACTAATCGCGATGTTGTTAAAGAAGCAATCAAAATATAAATAAAAACAAATTAAATATCAAAGTTTATGAGTGAGTGGCAGTTTCTTTTGTAAGTATTGTGAACTGCGAATTTCGAAAAATTTGAAGAAATGAACCCTAAACGTAAAACGGACGAGTATAAAACGAAAGTAAAATTTACCATGGTAAAAAATCACCTATGTTAACAATAATAAAAGTAAAAATTTGAGAATGCTGTAAAAGTTACCTCTGGGAAAGCTTGAGATTGCTTTATTTTCTGTCAACAATCTATAGAACCGGAACAAACAAACAAAAATGAATTTTGAACATATCTAATTAGAGTGAAACCAAAGGAAGGCTTTTATTACCTCTTCAAATCTTGGCAGCCTAAACTATGATCAATGTGTCTTCTAACCAAAACATTCTCATACCTTAAAAAGAAAACTAATTGCGACGTTGTTGAAAAAACAATCAAAATAGAAATAACAATAAATTAAATATCAACATTTGTGAGTGAGTAACATTTTGTTTTGTAAGTATTTTTCCTCTTATTAGATTAACATAATGAAGTCAATGTAGCTGTGACAAATGTCTCACAAATTTTGATTTGTGATTAAAGCAAGGAAATTGAAGTTATTTTTATTTAACAAAATTAATTATGGTTTCAAACAAAAGATTCACGTTGGAATTTTATTGGTTTGGTCTTAGCAATGTATTTAACAACCATAGATCGATCGGCCATGAAATTCACGTAAGAACAATGATCCTTGAATCCTAAAACCATTCTCGATGATCAAATCTGAAACACTCTATCCTCATAACTTAAGTTGTTTCTTCACTTCTTCTTCAGTGTTCAAAAATTCAATAAAACATGTCATTTAAATCATTAAAAGTTTTACATTGATTAAAAACTAGGAGTTTAATCATTAAAAATAAACAAAAATGTCCTTTAAATCATTAATTTTTTACAGTTATTAAAATAAATTCAATCATCCAAAAAATTCAAAAAAAAAATCATTCAGATAATTTTGTTATTAAAAATAACCATCAAAAAAGTTAAAAAAATTGTTTTTAATAACCATCAAGATTGAAGGGAATGCTTTAAAGTTTGAACTTTTTGATTTTCTTTTATTCCATTAACAATAGACTTTCCTCTAGGTTTTCAGCCCATTGGCCCACTAAACCTTTAATAGGCCCATCTCATTTATATATGGCCACCGATTCTCTCCGGCGAGTTGAACCTTACGATTCTCACCGTCTTCGTGACATCTCTATTTGTTCATGTGAGAGAAGAGAAGGGAAGAGAAGAATCATAATGAAGCTTTCTTTCTCTCTCCCATCCAAATCCAAACCCAAAGTCACAGCAACCGCTGACGGAAACAACGCCGTTGATGACGGCGGAAATAGTAAAGAGTTCGTCACCGAATTCGATCCTTCGAAAACCCTAGCTGATTCCACCCCCAAATACGTTATTCCTCCGATTGCGAATACATGGAGGCCTCAAAAGAAGATGAAGAATCTCGATCTCCCGCTTCAATCCGCTAATACAGGTTCTGGTCTCGAATTCGAACCTGAGGCTCCTTTAGTCGATTCTCAGAAATCTGATAGCATCAGCTACGGTTTAAATGTTCGTCAAAAGATAAAGGACGATTCTGTTGGTAGTGATGCGATTGAAGATCGGAGATTAGCTCCGGTGGAGCAGCTTATGCTACAAAGTTTGAGGAAAGATTTGGAGTCACTCGCTGATGATCCGACGTTGGAGGATTTCGAGAGTGTTCCTGTGGAAGGATTTGGAGCTGCGTTGATGGCTGGATATGGATGGAAGCCAGGGAAAGGAATAGGTAAGAATGCTAAAGAAGATGTTCAGATTAAGGAATATAAGAAATGGACTGCTAAGGAAGGTTTAGGTTTTGATCTGAATAGTTCTAAGGTTGTGGATACGAAGGCTAAAGTGAAAGAAAGTGTGAAACTTGATAATAAGTTGAGAGATGTTAATGGTGGAGATGTGTTTTTTGTTGGGAAGGAGGTGAGGATTATTGGAGGAAGAGATATAGGATTAAAGGGTAAGATTTTGGAGAAACTGGGTAATGATTTTTTTGTTATGAAACTCTCTGGAAGTGAAGAAGAAGTGAAAGTTGGTGTGAATGATGTAGCAGATTTGGGTTCTAAGGAAGAAGAAAAGTGTTTAAAGAAGTTGAAAGATTTACAGTTGAATGAAAAGGAGAAAGATAAGAAAACGAGTAAACGAAGTAAAGGAACAGAGAGAGGGAGTCGAAGTGAAGTTAGAGTCAATGAGAAGCATGATAGAGGTGAAACGAGAGAGAGGAAAGTGAAGCCCTCATGGCTTAGGAGTCATATAAAGGTGCGAATAGTGAGTAAGGATTTGAAAGGTGGGAGATTGTATCTTAAGAAAGGAATGGTTGTCGATGTTGTTGGACCAACGACATGTGATATCACGATGGATGAGACACAAGAGTTGGTTCAAGGGGTGGATCAGGAGTTGCTTGAGACGGCATTGCCTAGGAGAGGAGGGCCGGTTTTGGTTTTATTGGGGAAGCATAAGGGTGTCTATGGAAATCTGGTTGAGAAAGATTTGGATAAAGAAACTGGTGTGGTTCGTGATTTAGATAACCACAAGATGCTTGATGTTAGACTTGACCAAGTTGCTGAGTATATGGGTGATATGGATGATATTGAGTACTAAACCTGAACTCTCTGTTGAATTGAAGCTGCTAAGTTTCAGGTATTCCAACTACCTTATTTCCTATGCTAGTTTCCTTGCCAGGCGTTGGATAGAAAATTAGTTTGGTATGTATAATCTGCAAGATCTTAAACTGAAAAGGCTTGATTTTTCTTCTCTTATTTACCTCTGTCATTATTTGTTGGAAATTCAAGTTGTGGAAAGCTTTGGACAAGTTGGTTATTTCCATTTATGATACCTTTTTCTTGATATACTATGCATGTGAACTTATATTGTGAAGTGGGTAGAGTTCTGAATCAAATGCCATAAATTCTACTTTTTTAAAAAGTTTCCTTGTAAGTTTGAGCTGAGCAGGCTTTTGGATAGACCAATAGTTTCCTTGTAATTTGCAAGCTGTTATATACAATGTGAGCTTAAATTGTCTTCTGGTATGTGCTTTTGGCTTTAATTTCTTAAAGAATTCAAATTAGGGAGAGCTTTGGATATATTGGTAATTTCCCATTTATGATTTGCATACCTGTGGATGAACAAAACTCGAATTCCTTGTAACTGAAATGCTATGCATGTGGAGTGGGTAGACTGTAGATTTCTGGATCGAACTCTTACCTATATATGATATATGCATACGAACTTCGTGAAGATAAGAAACAGAATTTCTTCCAAAACTCTTATTGATCTTAAGATTCTGCTCTTAATGTAATGACAGATCAGGAGCAGCTTGTAGATTTATGAGGAATCGGTGAAATTATATATGGTTATGCTTCTGTTGAGTTAATCAGCAATTACTGGAAGACACTGACCCCAATCCTCAACTCTCTATTGTCTGTTAAGTAGGCATTCACTGTTCCATTTGTAAGATCTCATACATAGTATTGTACTATCTCAAGTGTTCCATCTGTAACATTTATGGTCTGAATTAAAAGAAAAAAATGATTTTTACGCAGAAGCTGAGCACATTTTTTTTAGATCGAATAATATAATAGTAAGTTGTTTGTTATAAACAAACGTGCTGATTTGATTAGAAATTGATAGCTGAAGAATTGTATCTAAACAATTAATCCACTCTGCTAAAACATATCTAAAGAACTAGCACGTAAAGCTTCATTTTGGTTTTCGATTCAAAGTTGACAGATACCTGAAAGGTGTACACGAATAACTTTGGCCTAAGCTAGACTAACACTGTATTCCTCGCCACAGTAACATTTAGCAATGTAAGAAATTCCCTGCAGCAAGTGGAGATGGTCATGATCACAATATGTGCTGATAATCAAATTAAGCCTATATATCAATGTCACCTTCAGTTTCTCAGCCTGACTTTGCAGTGAACTTAGATACTCTACCTCTCCAGACTCATCTGATAAGAGAGCTGTGTATTCCTCTTCTAGAACCTTGATATCCACCGACATTAACTCTGGCTGCATTGTTCAAGAATTCAAAAAATTGTATAGTAACATGTGCAGGAAATAATTATACATGAACTCATGAAACATCACAAATCAAAGATTCCAGAGAGTGATTACCTTAAAGTCATTAATCTTGTGCTTCACATCCTCAATTGATAGCTTGATCTGAAATGAAACTATATTATTCAGAAAAGTGACCACAGTGACAAATCGTATACTCAAATTGTTTTTCATCCACAGTAACTAAGTCACTGAATAAGGTTGATCTGAAGTAAGAAAACATATCACAAATAGAAAGTGGCAGAACCAAAACCACCAATAGTAAAAAAGTCGATCTTAAGTAAATAACCTTCGAATTATCCTGAATAAGGTTGGATCTCAGCTGCTTTGCTTGATCGAGCTTTGCTCTAGCAGAATCTGATAGTTCCATCAGGTTTTTCCTTGTTTCTTCTTTCTAAAGTATCAATGATCGCCAAGAAAAGGGTAAGAAATCCTAACTCAGGTACTATGCAAATATTGGAAGTGTCTTGTAATGAAATAAGCATATACTTCATAGGAGAACGAACCTGTCTTTGTTGACCAGTTTCATTGCTCATATGGGAAATAAACCAGCCCTGGCCAAAATAAGACAACAGAAAGATAACTGTATTGGTAAACAGCAAATGAGATCATATGAAGAGGATGCAAATAACAAACCTTTTGCTCCTCTAGTTTGGTTCTAGCTTCTTCTGCCGTCTTGACATAGTTAGAACTGCACTTAGAAACAATGAAACTGACAGTCTTCAGATGATTCCAGAACCACAATATAGTTTTAGCAAGATGTTCTTTGAATTACCGTTTTGATACAAGTTTGGCAGATATACTGTCTCGTTCTTGTAGAATAAGCTCCAAACTCTACAACACAGGATAACACAGTTCACTCAGTGTAAGCAAAACACAAAATAAACAACCGTGTGACAAAGTAAAATGGTAACTTCTAAAGCATAATTAGACTTATATATGATATTAGCTTCATGCTTCTACCAGGCATATGCATATCCATGGCTTATATATAAGACTTTAAATACCTGTGCAAGATTTGCTGAATCAGATTCCATTGAAGAAATCTTCCTCTGCTTTTCAAGTATATGTGAGCATATTTCTCCTTTTTGCCTCGTCTTCTGATCCGTCTCTTCTTTTAGCTTCTTTATCTCAGACAATGCTTCAAAATAGTGAATCGAAAAATATGAAAAATCATAAAATATCTCATCGATCTTGAAGAAAAGGCTCTGATACTCAATATTTTGATGTCACAAAACAGCCAAACCAACATTCAAGAATGATATTCCAATTTTGAAACGATAACAAGGAGCTAAACAAAGGGAAAAAAAGTGAACTGCATCATCATCACAAAACAAAAAAAAATCCAAATCTGAGCAAAGACATTAATGATAGCTACAGATCAAACAAAATTGAAAATACCAAAACAGTAGAAATCTAGTGAACCGCAAGCTCGCAATCTATGGCATCCCAAACAAAATTAATTTCAATTAGCATAAATTTCCACGAAGATAAACAGAAGACACCTAAAACTGCTGTGCGATCATAATTATTCGTCCCTTTTGAATCGGTAAACGTTGAAAGAGAGAAACTAACCATGACCTAGATCTTTCTCCAAGGTACTGATTGTAGTAATCTGCATCTGTTCCTCGACGGAGACCTTCGCCGCGTGATCCTCCACATCTAACCTCAATCGAATCCATGGAAACAATCGCCGCATAAAATTTCAGGTAAGAAACGGGAAATCAAAAGCGAAGATGAATATTATACCAGTCATTTGAGAGCGGAGAGTCTTCATATACTGTAGATACTCCTCCATCTCTTCTTCTTCTTCACTTCACTCTCCGATTTCAATTCAAACCTAATCAATCAAATACGATTCGAATCAGAGAAACATATGAAAATTTCAGAAGATTATGAATCAGATCTTCGTACGAATTTGAAGCTCAGAGAAAGCTTTTCGCGAGCTCTCTCACCTTCAGGGAAATTTTCAGAAAGGCGATAAATTTTGAAACTAGCGAGGGAAAAAATGCTTCTAAACAAATGAAAATAGCATCTGTAGCAGGGATAAGATTTCCATCGGATCGACCCGCTTTAATCAATTGGAGTTTAAGAAGCCCATTTAAACACACACAACAAAAGCCCATTATAACTGTTTTGACCCGTTTACCCGAACCCGATTCTGGTTCCGTGGAGCGGTGAACAAGAGAAGCCAATCTTGAGTTCTTCATGTTCCTTCAGTGAGAAATTGAACAATTTTTTTGAAGAATCGTGATGGCGACTTCGAAAGTGAGAATGAAATCTTGGTTCGATAAGAAGATTAGCGAACCTGTTATCCGGATCTTGCGGAGGTTCTCAACTGTGACTCTCTTCATGTTTTCGTTTCAGTTCGCCGTGAAATTATTCTATTTATTCTATATTGTTGTGATGAATTGTTCTTTACGTATATCATAAAGCTTGTTACTTGTTCATCAATGCAATTTTAATCCATTTCCTATTTCTGGTGGAATCAAGTAGATAACTTGTGCTACTTCTTGACTGTTTTAATTTGCTCAGTTTTTTTTATTTGCACCACTAGTGACCAAATTAAATAGTTTTTGTATATCCATGTAGCTTCTAAAGACTCGATATTTTGCCATATTCTGTGTTGTGAAAGTGTTGATGTTGTAAGAAAGTAAAACAAGCTTTGATTTTGTTTCTACTTTAGAGGTGCTGAGCCAAAGCAGCTGGCTTTTTCTGCGGCAGTGGGCATTACCATGGGAGTATTTCCAATCTGTGGTGCGTTCTTGTGTCACTTTTTGTTTCCTCAAATCAAAGCTTTTTGTTTTTTTATTTGTTGTCGAAAGAGTTGCTAGTAGAACATTATTATAGTGTTTTTGATCTCTATAAGCATTTCACTCAAGAGGGATCTTTGTGGTTTTAATAGGTGTTACGGTGTTGCTATGTGGGCTTGCTATTGCGTCGCTTGGATCTCTTTGTCATGCTCCAACTGTGATGTTGGCTAATTTCATTGCTACTCCAATAGAACTAAGGTGACCATTTACTTTTCAACTTCAGTTTCATCTAAAGTTACCGCTTTGAATCGATACAAAGAGACACACAAAAGCGTATTTGTTTAATTTTCAAGTATCAAATTGGTTCCTTATGCGTAATTTTGGTTTTTGGCTATATGTTTTTCACATTGAAGTCTTGTGGTGCCTTTCTTACGGCTTGGCGAAAAAATAACTGGTGGACCTCATTTTCCTTTAACATCTGATGCCCTAAAGAAGGTTTTGACAGGCCAAGCTTCCCGAGATGTTTTCTTAAGCATTGGCAACGCGGTAAGGCTCTTCTGTGTTAGTTTAGTGGTGTAGATTTTCAATTGTTACTTTTCTCAAATCTGAAGCTAGTGTTAGTTTTCCTTATTGGTACGTATTTGCATTTCGGTTCGAGGTTGTCATATAACCTTTGCTTAAACATGAACTTATTTTTGCAGCTACTAGGATGGCTCGTAGCGACTCCATTTGTGATCATTGGACTATACATCCTGTTTCTGCCATGTTTCAAAATCCTTGTCTGCAAATTCAGCTCTGATTCTCCTCCAACGGCAAAGACACCTACAAAAGAAAGGGTCGCTTAAAATTCAACAGTTCTTGGTCGTTGGAGATTGTATAACCTTGTATTCTGCTATGTCGATGCGAGGTCTGTGCAAGGCCTCTTTGTAAATTACAGTGCTTGAGCCTAAACTGGAATAGTTTTAAGGGGAATGTCAGTGAGAAATATAGAAGATAATAATAAGTCATGTTCATTTCTGAATAGAATAAGAAAGCAGATTAAAGAGTAATCCTTAAACTAACCAAGTCCATAACAGAGTACATGCCATATATGATGCGAGGATAAGGACTGTTCCAAATAGATAACTATTCAAATACAAAATGTTATCAATCTAGGTCTAGTAATACGTGTCTCAATTTGGTTACAAAGCAGTATGTATAATCAAGTACCTGAGGTTGATGGTTTTAGCTAATATCCAAAAATGAAGAATTTTGTCGATTATTGATCGTTGTAACGCTTTGCATCCTCTTGTTTTCGGCCAGAATCTGAGGGAAAGTTAAATAACATATCTTAATCAAAATAAATTTCATTATTAATACTCCCTAACTTTTTATAATCTTATTTAATTTCCTATCTTAATTCCAAATCACATTTTTTATTTTGTTCCCCTTTATAAATATGAAGAAGGAAACAGACAGTTGCCCATCTACTGAAAGCTAAATGCTTCACCTGAAACACAATCTCTCTCTCAGACATTATTTCAATTATTGTTAAATCTTGAACTCCGATCTTAAATCTCGACGATCTTTGGTTTCTTCATTCAAAGGAAGCAGCTTTATTGGATTTTAGCGTTTGTTTGTTTACTGTGTTATCTGGGTCTGTGTGTAGTGATGTCTTATACCAGTTCAAACCCAGAAAATTACAGTTCAACCACCGCTGCGAACTCGCCGGAGCTTAAACTATATCAAGCTTTCATCTTCTCTGTTCCAATTTGCTTCACATTCATTGTTCTCTTCTTGTTCTACTTAGTTTATCTCCGTCGTGATAACTCCGATTTGTCTTCTCTCGGAATGCGAAGTACTTTTCTTACCGGAAACTCTCTTTCCACGGTAAACTTTTTTCATACTTCTTCCGTGACAATTATTTGACTTTTTTTGTCCTTGATGGGTTTTTTCATGTGAAGATCTGTGCTTTTTCTCGTGAATCGTTTTTATTTGTTAATGGGTTTAGTTGTGTATTGATTTTTGGGTTTTAAATATGAACAGGCTGAATTAGGGTTGAGTAAAGAGCTGAGAGAGATGCTCCCCATTGTTATCTTTAAAGAGAGCTTTGCTGTCAAAGATACACAGTGAGTTTTTAGTTTCTTCACCCTTCTCTAATTTAACCTCTTTTTTCATGGATTCACGACCATGAGTGAGATTTTCCCAAGGTTTTATTGCAGGAATTAGGAATAAGTGTAGTGATAGAAAGTTCAAAACAGTTAGGTTTATGTTACATGAATAATGAATTAGATTCTATGTTATACATTGGGGAAGTGAATAAAGATGGAGGTTCTAATCTTTCTCTATAGTGTGTGAAATATCTAATCTGTATTGGTTTAGAAATGTGATATAGTTTCAGTTTTGATCTAATAGAGGTCACATCACATCGTTACTTGAATGGAGGTTGTGGTGTGTAATTTGGAAGAGAGATATCTCAAGATTTCATACTTCATGATAGTTATGAAAACATTTGGTATCCCAATTTGCATAATTTGGGAGTGTAGATCATTGGACTTAGTCCTTGCTACCGACTGAGCAAAACTGTGTCAACTAGAATGAAGAATTATAAACTGATTTGGACTTTTTGATTTACAGATGTTCAGTGTGCCTTGCGGATTATCAAGCAGATGATAAGCTTCAACTTATTCCAGTATGTGGACACACTTTTCATATGGAATGCATTGATCTTTGGCTCACATCACATACCACTTGCCCTCTTTGCCGTCTCACGCTTATCCCAACCCAATCCCATCAAGATCAAGAAGAAGATCCTGCTCCGAGTCTCTTAAGCCCTGATGAAGGACCCTTGAGTCAAGCCGAATCTCAGCCAGTAAACCACGGAGATGATGGCCAAGAGCAACAATGTGATAGGACTGAGCGTGACCGAGATGAAGAGAGCGTTAAGGAAATGCAAGAGGGTGAACGAAACAGCATCGGGACATCGAATGCTTGTCGTAATTGTAATACACCTGGTTAGGAAGATTACAGCTTTTGTTCAGTCCTCATGTAGCTGTAAAGTTTGTAACTTGTATCGTTAGTTCCATTTGCTATGAGTGAAAAATAAGAGCTTGAATTCATAGAAGAAACGAACACACTGGAAGGCAAATGTTTGTGATCGAATCAAAACTTTTGGGAAATCATCAAAGTTTCTTGAGAAAGTCCTCTTCTTGGAGAAGTTTATTATCGTTTGAGTTTGCTCGCGCGCAAAAACAAAAGGTCTCCTTTAAAATCAGCAGATAATCAAAAAGGGTTGATCTTAGTTAGCTGAATCAGCGATTTAGTAAAGATTACGCAATATGAAAGAGAAAGAAAAAGTAGAGTCAAAGCTCTCTCTGCTTTAATGCTTTCTCTTTCTCTCAAATTCGATCTCCTCCTCTTTGGTCCTTTTCAAAATTCCTTTCGTTGTCTCTTGGCAAAGATAAGGATCTTTAAAACTCTGTGATTTTCCCAGCTAACCAGAGAATTTCATAGTTGCCCTAATCGAAAAGTCTCGACATGGGTTCAATCCAAAACACAGTTCACTACTGTTGTGTCTCAAGAGACAATCAGATTCTGTACGCTTACAACAATGGCGGAGACCAACGCAACAACGAGATTCTTGCTCTGTTATGTTTGGAAAAGACTCCGTCTTTTCACAAGTGGTACTTCGAAACGATAAATAAGAGAACTTTTGTGTTCTTGATTGAAGATGGGTTCGTTTATTTCGCCATTGTTGATGAAGTTTTCAGGAGATCTAGCGTTCTTGATTTTCTTGAGAAATTTAGGGATGAGTTAAAGAAAGCTAATAGGAAGAATTCAAGAGGAAGTTTCTCTGGGAGTATTAGTTTTAGCAATGTTCAAGATCAGCTTCTTAGAAGACTCATAGCTTCACTTGAGACTGATCTCACTTGTCTTCCATTATCATCACCTTCCATTGATGGTACTGAACAACAAAGCGATGCAGCTAATTCCTCGAAAGCTCCGCTTTTGGGAAGATCAAACAAGCAAGAGAAGAAGAAAGGGAGAGATCATGTGAACTCACTCAGAGGCATTGAGTTAGAGGAACCTAGGAAATCACATGATAGAGGAAACGTTACCGAATGTTCAAATGCCTCATCTGTAGCAACAACGTATGTTCAAAGAAGGGGTCGATCTGGTGGTTCTCAGAGCATTGAGAGGAAGTGGCGGCGTCAAGTGAAGATTGTTCTTGCCATTGATGCAGCTATTTGTTTAACACTACTTGGTGTTTGGTTGGTTATTTGTCAGGGCATTGAGTGTACACGTTCTTGATTAACAGATTCAACTTCCTCTACTCTCTCACTTTCATGTAACTTATTCTCTTCTGCAATTCTATTGTAGATACTGCAGTTTGATATACTCTGTCTGTAGCATTGTTCATTATTTGTTAGGTATGAGAATCATGTTCCTACCTTGGTTTATGTATGATATTTGATGATTGTGTTCATATGATTTACATATAAAGCAGTCTTGAGTGATGAAGCAGTCGAGTGACGAAGCAGCCCACATTTGTTGATGTGAATGGAAAAACAAATTATGCTTTTGGTCAGAGTAAGTTTTGAGTATTGCGTCTTTTGTCAGAACTGTGTTCTCTGTTCTGTACTATTCTCAGGCCCTCTTCAGTCACATCAAGATAATGTGAGGAGACATTGTCATAACTCATAAGAAAGGTTTATATCAGATCAAAGTAAAATATTGCAATCACATTTTCATTTTCCAACCACCTTGGATGGAGAATGAAAGGTTTTGTTTTCTTACATAGAATCAGAATCCCACAGCTTACAAGATATAACAACAAATTACATAAAAGAGTCTTGAGAGTTTTGTTTTTTAGTCTTGAAGAAACAGAGGAAAGAGTAAAAGAAAGATAAGAAGGTGATGAATACCTCTCACCTGAAATCCTAACCATGGTTGGTCAACTGGTTTAGTTGAGATGTTATGAGAAGAACCTAAAGGGAACCAAAATATCTCCCAAGAGGCAAAAAACATGCAAATGCAGTGACCCCACAATCCATTAGTGGGGTTGGTTGAGAAAGTAAACGAGCAATCTAAATCTTGAAATGATCTTAATCTAAAAGTTAGTTCAAGTGTGGCTATAACTCCAAAGCTTAGCCACCGAGAATATACATGATTTCATTACTTCCTTTGTCCTCAAAGGAAGTTTTATGAGGCTGGTTTTGCGCCTTTTCTTGATGTCAGAAAATTTATGTTCTAGCTTTCTACTATAAGAAAATATTGTAACAACATGGTCCTAGATCTAATAATCCTAAGACTGCACATTAAAATGGATATTGCCCGAAGTAGTGAGCACACCTTTGCACACACTACTTCAATCACTTCCAGGTGGTGGCAATTCAATTCTTGCACCTTTCCCGATAAATCCTTATTTCCTTTCTTCTTGATCAGCCAATCCTAAGATTTTACGTTTTTTTCTACAAAATTGCTTGCCTTTCTGGGGCACTGTGCAAGACACGGTAACTCTTTACTTCTACAGCTTGAACAGGCTATCTTGAACGAAACCTTCGTTCAGAAGCACGTAATGCAATGAATGAAATGATGAGTGATGCGTACGACTATGGTCCAAGTTAAAACCCTATGTGAGAGTTAACTAGAACTTGCAAAGACGCCCAAACTCCAAATTATGGGTTCTTTGCCGAATGGGTTAGATGCACAAAGGGAAAAGGGCAACCATGGTTAGGCCACAGGTCTTGTGGAACTTCGGGGCATGTGGATGAAACTAGTAAACAACGCTTGCCTTAAGGATGTAAATGAACTGGCCTCTACATAGCTATCATGGAATCAGAGGTGACCCATGAGCTTTTGTAGTCAAGCCTGAGGAACTGCAAAGCACACTGCTGAGAACATCAGTACCTCTGGGTTTCCAGGTTGTAAATTAATGGTGGAAAACAAATAATTACACAAACCTGATGGTATGACTGGTGAAGGTGCAAGAGACACTGGTGAACCATTGTGATGTGGGTAGTTTCCCCCGGTAGACGATGCAAGAGCAGAATAGTGAAACATGTGGTTAGGGTAGTGGAGAGGGGCATAACCAGTGACGGGTCCATTTCCTTCAGCAAACTGAAGATATGGATAGTACGCTGCTGCGGCTGCTACACCAGTCATTGGTCCACTGCCATACATTGGATGCTGAGCAGTCGCCCCTCCATAAACATTGTAGTAGCTCTGCT
Source organism: Cardamine occulta (assembly GCA_028015245.1). NCBI lineage: Eukaryota > Viridiplantae > Streptophyta > Magnoliopsida > Brassicales > Brassicaceae > Cardamine > Cardamine occulta. The sequence continues at coordinate 13,320,996 of CM051363.1, read as the reverse complement.
ATAAAAAGAAAATGCAACAAGCGATATGAGATAAAAAGAGGGTAAGGAGAGACTCTCATAGCTATTTGAGAATTTGAGAAAAGTACCGTGGGGTAATTATAATCCATTGAGTACGAAGAGAACCTAAGAAAGTTTAGTGAGACCAAACAGATGATTATTATCAGTCTAAGGTAGAATGATGAGTTTGGAAAAGAAGTAAGCGACTAAAAACGTGGAGTACCCAAAAGGATTAGTGTAAGGAAGTGTGTAGTGGGAGAATGGAAGTGGGGAAGGAAGAGCAGTGGCTGCCCCAAAGTGTGTCTTGAATGGGCTAGTGACCTTCATAGCTCTTCCTCCTGCATGTCCTGCCAAAACACAAATCACAATGAGAATGTACTGTCACACATTTGTTTCAGCAAAATCAAAACACCAAATACATGACGAGATTTTACATGCAAACTTTATACAAAGCAACAAGCTTTCAAAGTAAAAACAAACCATTAGGTTTAACTAAACTAGGGTACTCAAGTAAAGGGCAAGAAAATGGTTTTAGCAGTTAGCTCAATCAACTGAGGAATCAAGATGAAGCTAAACCCTCAAACAATGAAGTAAGACAAATTTATAAAGTATCTAACTTGCTACAAATACATGAACACATGTGATTCATAACATACACTTTGAGCTTTTTCTCATAACTAATAGAAAGATCCATAGAATTACATAAAGGGTTTTCAAAAGATGAATAAAGAAACCTAAAATACCATGAATTGGAGAAGAAGGTTTGGATCTTTGAACACCAAAAGCCGCAAGATTACAATTAGCTCTTCTCCCATCAATAACAGGAGCTGGATCTACACAAGCTTTCTGAGCTGCTTCCGGATCACAAAAAGTCACCTTTGAAAAAAAAAAACAGAATCCGTGAGCTTAAAGCTTAAATCACCGACGTAAAGTAAACAACGAGAAGAGAACACTTACAAAGCCATAGCCTTTAGATCTGCCGCTAGATTTATCAGTGATAACGACAGCTTCAACAATGTCCCCAAACTGTTCGAAGTAATTCCTGAGAGAGATTTTGTGAGTTTCCCATGCTAATCCACCAACGAACACTTTAGTAAATGTCGTGTCTTCCATTTCTTTTTCTCGTGGCGATATTAGAAACACGGAAAATTCAACGAACCCGCGAAATAAAGTTTCCGATTTTGGGAACAGAAGAAGGAGAAAACGGTAGTTGAGAGAAGAGAGAGAGAGAGAAGAAGAAGCGACGGAAGAAGAAGCGACGGAAGAAGATTCAAGGAAAAGAAAGAATTGGGGACACACTCATTCAATTATTTATCTTCTTCACTTTTCACAAATCTCAATGACGTTTTTTTTTTGTGTACGGTCACTGTGCATGTACACCTTTTTTTTTTTTGGTCGCATCCACTCTGTAAATAGATTTACAGTTGGAAATATATATTTTTCAGTTTACAGTTGGAAATATATTATTTGAGGTATTACACCCATTTAAATTTGGTATTTTATTTATTTATTTTTTACTTCAACCATACCTACTTTCATTTCATTAAAAATTACTTAAGAACGTACCTAAATTTGGTACTTTTATGGGTGGAAAAGTTCAAATTCGAAATTTATATGTTTTCTTATTCCACCAAGAATGATTTAAAAAATCAATATTTCTGTAGTTTTTTTGTTTCATTTTTATTTTTATTTTTATTTTTATACACATGTCCCTCTAAATAATTATCATTGAAATTTAATTTTAGCATTTTAAATTTTTATTAAAATTAGTAAATTACTTAATTTATTCAACCTTATATTATTTTATTATTTTCTAAGAATCCATAAGTTGCGTGTTATAAGAATTATATCATACTCAAGCATATAAATCTTTTTCTTAGATCATAATTTAATATGTTAACCAACACAATGTGTGAATCGGAACAAATTTAATTTTGATTGAAAGTTCTCAAAATATTTCAAAATTTCAACCGTTGTTATATATATCCAAACATTCTAATTTTCTATGATCATATAAGTTTGGCGACAATAACAAAACACTAGTTTAACGGTTTTTAAAGTTAATTTAATTTTATTCGTGTTTCATAAATTCCACTATTCTCTTTTCAATTTTATGCGATAATACATTGTTACAATCAAAATTCGACTGATTTACATAATTTTTCAAGAAATTCTTATTAAAATATCATCCTTAGGAAGAAGTAAACTCGAATTGATTATTAGTTACAACACTTATGTCCGGAATTCTCCTTTACGAGATCTCACAACAACAACAACAACAAAAGTTGGTCTAATAATCTTGGCGCAATAGTCCAAAAGTGATTTCTTCAAAACGTTTTTAAGACTAAAATCAACCTCATAAATGACTGTTTATGTTTTCCTAATGTGATCAGAAGAACTTAAATTTTTTTTTTTGGAGAAAAACGGGGCAGGCATATATGGGCAAGGTACATAATTAAAATGAAAAAAAAAAAGAAGAAGAGAGTAATAAAGAGAAAAAGGAAAAGAGACAGAGCTGTCTCCGCATGCCTTTAGACCCAAAAAAGCCTAACACATTCCTCCCCACGTGGCCCACCTCTCGTCATCATTTATCCACAGCCTAGCATTGCAACTTACAGCTCATCATGGGGCCCACTACCAGATCTCAATCACAGAGTTGGGCCGATTAAAAGCCTATCAACTATAATCTGGGCCTCTGTTGATCGTTATGGCTTTTACTTAGAGCCCGGTTCTATCCCTCAGCAGATTGTTTTTTTTTTTCATTTTAAGGTTGGAAAACAAATTCTACTCGTTTTCTTTCTTTCTTTTGATAAAGAATTCCAATAGTAAGATAGAAGTGTTATAAACTCTAACATTAAATATATACATATGTTTATGTATATATATATATATATATATATTTTAGCTAAATAAAATAATTTGAGAAATATATATGTATATATATATATATAAAATTTAGCTAAATAAAATAATTTGAGAATATGAGAAAGATGGACGATGGAGTGAGAAATAGTGGAGAAAAAAGATGTATTATTACTCTTGATGTTGTTCTTACATTTGAATTTGATCATACAACACACATATTTATACTAAGAAGAAATGAATAAGCAAGTGACAAGTGTATAGTGATAAAGATGACTAAATTGACAAGTGTGATATGTGTTGTCAATAGGATGGAAAATCATATAATTAACATGTGTTTTTAATAAAAATATAATTTTTTTTATTTCTTCTTATTTTTTTGATTAAGAGTCTCATTTAGTCAATATTAGCACATATCACAGTTTATAATTTATAGAGATCAAAAAAATTTGATATTTTGCTCCATCTTATAGTATAAGAGAGGTAATTAAGCTTTATACCCGATTACAGTCATGACTAAATGAATGTTGATTTTTCCATTTATGTAAATGACAATTAAAGTATGTAAGCATGTTCACTTTTCAGTGAGTGCATCCATCATCACAGTTACCTTATTATTGATTGATCGAACCATCATTTATAACATAATATACTTTAAAATTGTTGGCAAATACCTATCAATAATCAATAATATACTTTAAAACTGTTGGCAAATACCTATCAATCCATCATATAGTAATTGAGAAATTTTGGAGCTTTGCTTTTCAAGATAGAACATAAATCTTGAGAGCAAAAGATCAATAATTGTATTTAATCAACATGTTTACCTTAACTCGAATTGATGTCTATGAAGTAAATTCAACAAGAATTTAAATTCAGGATAAAGGATGAAGAAACAAGGAATCGAGTTCTGAGAAGGGAAATGTGGAATGTAGCGGATATTCCCATTATGGTTTCAAAGTGGTCTCCGGTTAAAGACAAGGAGGAGCCGGAAGTCAAAATAATCTCAATGTGGATTACTCTAAAAAATATTCCGCATAAAATGTACTCAAGGGAGGGGCTTCACTATATTGCCAGTTCAGTGGGTAAGCCTATTCGTCTTCATCCAGCGGATATGACAAAGGAGTTGCCTAAAGTCTATCGTTTCAGATCAAAGTTCGGAATTGATGATGAGGTTGAATTTGTTTACCCATGGCTCCCATCTCGTTGCTCTGTTTGTTCTAAATGGGGACATCGAGAAATGGACTGCCATGGAAAAAAAGGAAAAAATAACTATTGTTGGATCGAATGAAGTAGTAGTAGTGGAGCAGGACCTATCCACAGCAAAGGAGATAGTGGAAGCTGTTGTTTCATCAACTGAGATAGTAAGTATTACAAATAATAAATAGGATACAAGGAAAGAAACTGTTGAAGGTGCTGGACAAGATGAGCAAAGATGGTCAGTTGTATCACCTGCAAAAGGGGGTACAAGTGGTGGTCGTGAGGAAGACAAGACTGAAGATGTGGTGTCTTCCTCACGTTTTGCTGTTTTGAATTCTGAAACTGAAGATGAAGAAGTGGAGGGAAAAAACAATTCGGAAGAGACAGAGATAGAAAAGAAAGTGGAGGAGAAAGACGAATTGATAAATCATGAAATAGAGGAAGGAGAGATAGAACATAATTCAAAAGTAACAAGTCAGGTGGAACAAGCCACACAGATACTCCCGCCAAGATCGAAAAAGGACAAAACAAACAGCTCAGAACTTTTGCTAGTCTCACTAAGGATCAACATCCTGGTGTGTCGGGCAAAAGAAAGCACTCTAAGAGGACATAAGTATGTCGGGCTTTTTTTGGAATGTTCGCGGCTTAAATAAAACATCTAAACATCCAGTTATAAATAAGTGATTAGAGGAGGAAAAGTTTCAGTTTGGGTGTATTTTGGAGACAATGGTTAAAGAAGGCAGAGTTCCAAGAGTAATAAATAAGTTGTGCAAAGATTGGTCGGTGTTAGCAAACTACGAATATAACCGTCTTGGTCGTATTTGGGTGGTTTGGAGGGAAAATGTTAGGCTCCTCCTTTTTAAAAAAGTAGTCAAGTCATAAATTCTTCGGTTAAATTGGAGGATGTAGAGAGGGAGTTTTTTTGCTCTTTCATTTATGCTTCGAATTTTGCTGAAGAGAGAAAAGATTTGTGTAATGATTTTGAGGAATCACTACGATTCTCCAATGTTCCTAAATAAACCTTGGATGTGAATGAGATTTTAGATGTGGAGAAGCATTCGAGAGATGATTTTCTCAATGTTACTAATGGAATGCGTGAGTTCCAAGATTTGTTTAACTACTGTTCATTTGTAGATATGTCATATCATGGTCCTATCTACACTTGGTGTATCAAAAGAGACACTGATCTTATATTGGAAAAGTTGGATAGAGTCATAGTAAATGATCATTGGGTGCCGTATTTCCCTCAGTCCTATAATGTTTTTGAAGCTGGAGGATAAATTCCACGAATCTTTAATGACCACTCGATAGGATGCCGACCTAGATAAACGAATGCCTTGTAGAGATATCGAAAGATGTGTTTCACGGTTGTCCAATGTTTTATCTTGGTCGATGCATATATTGCAACATATATCTATTTGAAGGAGTAGGAAATATTTTTGGCAGCATGAGAGATAAGTGTTTCAAGCTTTCAATGACGGTTTTGTATTCGGGGGAATCATCTAAAGCAATTATAGAAAAAGAGGCCGGAGGTGTATTGGGACACAAGTGGAGATAATTCTTTGATTCATCATCTTGGTCTGATAGAGCAGAACTTAAATGGAGAACCTTTTGATTATCATCTTGGTATGATGGAGCAGATCTAAATATTGTGATGTTGTCTTAGAAGTAAGACTTTAGTTGTACGAGTGATTTTAATACCTAGAAAGGAGGGTAAATTCCACGAATCTTTAAGAAAAAATGCTTAATTAACACTAATTTGGTTGAAAAACTGAACAAGCACAAGTAATCAGAGAATTTCTCAATCTGAACTGGAATCATCATTTTTTTTTTTTGTTGTCAATGCCATCCCTGTCGTCTATTCTTCTATTTAATCGGTTTCTTATTGATCTTCCTCTAAAATTTTACCTTCCATAATTCCATTATCTCTCTCTCTTTATTTTGGACTTAACCACCGACTTTTCCTAGAAACTTTTGACCAACGCGACTTTGTTGATCTCCTTTCTAAGCGAAATCTTCAAGGATAATTACTTACTAATCGTAGAACAAAAGTGAAATATTTAAGGTAAAGACTTAAGAGTCTTAAACCCGTTAATTAGGGCTAACTTAATGTAACCGACAACAAAAAGTTGAAAAGATCTTGTGATAGGGGGATTCTTGCATCGAAGCTACCTTTCTCCAAAAATGTTTATACGAAAATATATAAACTTTAATTAGACGGAGTTAAGGATTATGAATCGGTTGGTGAATATCGGAGTTTGTATCTATTATTAGCCTCTAACTTCTCAACAATGAAAGCAATTCAGTTGAGAGCATGTAGAATACAAAGGTCTTAGGTCACATTATATAAGAAGTATATATATATTAATTATGTCTGGTCCACATTTTTTGGAACGGAACCATAATAGAGTTTTGAGTTCAAACGATATTATATGTTTCCAATTGGTTATACACTTAAACTAACTGTGGTTGGGTAGCTTAACATTAATTACAAAAACAAAAAGATTGTAAAAGTGAGAGGGAGCCAAAAATCAAAAGGGTCAATGCTGGCCATTACCATTACAACCTCACACCTAACACAGTCCCCTTCATTACGCATCTCTAAAGCTAAGGGATGATGGGCAAAAGTCATGCACCGTCCTTTTTGTTATGTTCCTATGGCGAAATTTTCGTTTCATAAAAATATATCTAGAAAAAAGGATTTAATTTAATTAATTAAGATAATATTGTGTGGTCCAAAATTTTGTTTGATTAGCAAAAGATTCGGTATAAATATGCAAGGGAATAAAGTTCTACAATCTACAAAAATTGATATATTTTGACGTTGGTATATTGGATAATTAAATAATTTGGTGAGATTTGAGTTTTTAATAAAAATTGAGAAAATTTGGTTTGAATTCAGATAAATTAGAAATTTGTTATTAAATTCTCTGAAATATCACATAAAACTATGAGATTTTGATATTTGTATTTTTAATTAAGAAATCTCCTGATATTCTAGCTGAGAGCATTTCCAACCCCCACTCTATTTTTTCTCTAAACTCTATTATACAGTAAAACATGCTCTAACCTCACTCTATATCTCACTCTAAAATAGAGTTTTGAAAACATTACTCTATATTTGGAGTAATCCTATTCATGACTCGTAAAACTTTTGTTATTTATAAAATAGTCATTTCACTTTTATTTATTTTTATCTTAAAATTAAATAAGAATATTTTAGTTATGTAGTTAAATAAATGTTAGAAATAAATTAAAAATAGCTATATAATTAAAACTGTAAAATATAACAACAAATTTTATTTATCAGAAACACAATAGCATAATCAAATTACATAATAAAATACCAAAATTAAAGAAAAATAACACAAATTAAACATAGCACAACAAAAGCTAGTAATTTATTTATGTAATAAATCATAATTTATTTAATTTATAGCTTAAAATAAAACATGTGGGTTAAATTTATAATTTTGATAAATAATTGATATTTTTAGAAAATTAATTATTAAGAATATATTTAGAATATTCTTTTTAGAGTTAAAATTTGAGGAATGAGTTGGAGTAAAACTTACTATATTTTGGAGTAAAATATAGAAGAACGAGTTGGAGATGCTCTGAAACTTTAAAATCTAATTCTTAAGATGTTTTCAATAACATTGATTCGATTGTAAATTTTTAAATTATTAATTTAATAACACTAAATATTTTTAAAAATATTTTAAAATTAATGTTTCAATAACATATGGTTTGTCATTTCAACTCAAATTTTTCCAAATGCTCAGTTCAATACATCTCTAAGAGGGCTCAATTATTTTAATATATTTTAGAGATTAGTTCAGGTTTTGGTCCATGATCTATTCCAGCATCTTAACAAACAAAACGAAACACATTTTTTGGAAATTTTAAAAATTATTTTAAATATATGAGAGAATAATTATATAATTTTCTATGAATTATACTTTCAATGCTTTTTCTCTTTTCGTATAGATTGTCTTTTTGTTTCTATGAGTTTGGGAAACATTTGAAAATTGAAACATGGATATTAATTGATGGCATGTATTATCGTTCTAATTCAGCTTTTGTATTCTCGTCCTACATTTCATATACCAATGTGATAAAATATGCTTTTTCAAATGCATGAATCATGTTCTATTTTCCGTTTTCTTGCACTGTCCATCTCATACATAGAGTTTTTGTCAAAATGTAAAGTTTTCAAATATCTTCATTAATTATAAGTAACATAGGCCTACCAGTTTTCATTATATAAAGTTTCTTTCTTCGCCCGTTGATCGAGTTGTTGGGACTGTGCACGATATGAAGCTTTTGCTTAATCAAGTGGAAGAAAATAAATGTTTAATTACATAGTTGTTTCTAGAAAAGAGCGTATTGTTAGCAAACCCAAAAGCTACAAATATACAATCGATCTTCCAAAAAGTTTATGAGTGATTAACTTCATATTGGACTCGACTGGAAATTAATGAATTAATTATGTTTTTAGGAAATTTTGTGTAGATTAGATTTAGCCACTGTAAATCCGTTAAGCTTTGATTAAGGTGAATTAGCTAACTTATCACTATTATGATTTATATATGTAGTTGAACACCAATCATGACTATTAGTTGACTTTGACCACCAATCACGACTCTTATATTTGCATATTTTATACAATTCACAAACACAAGCGCTCAATATCAAATTATGTTCTTTTTTTTTTTTTGTGATTCATTTTTGTATAGTTAGAAGCACAAGCGTTACACGCATACACTACATAATAGAATATGGTGAGAGTAGAGTGGTAGGGCAAAAGAAGGGAGAAATATAAAAAAGAATAATGATGAAGAAAAAGTCAACGCAGTTTTAGCTTGAGGAGAAATACTCTTTACCTAAGCAGTAAGCAAAACCGACCATTTCCTAGAGTTATATCTCTTAGAATCACCCACCACCACTCGATATGTCTGTACCATTACTATATGTATATATCCACGTGTATAGGAGCTTAAGTGTGCGAGTCAATGATTCAATATACATGTATAAGGGATGTGTTAGGTGACAAGTTCTTTTAACAAATTCTTTTCAACTTTTTGCGTAGGTTAGATTGAGTTAACCCTAATTAACGGGTGCAAGAGTCTTCGGTCTTCATCTTGAATTTTTAACTTTGTTTCAAAGGAGTAATTATCCTAATACATGTAAAAAGAAACTAATTATCCTAATATGGCATTTTGAGATATTGCTTCTTCTAATCCATCTCACACGGAATTTCATTTCAAGACAAGTTAACATCATACCTGAATTCTGATACAATAGTAAGATTAGTGGAATTCCAATTCAAAATCATTTGACAATGAATGAATTAGATGATATATATCTTTTAGATTCTTTTTAACTTTCGAAATGGGATCTTAAAATGATTTAGTACAAAAGATACGGAGAAAAGTTTTTTTTATAAAGAAAACTCGATATAAAAACACCAGTTAGATTCTTAGAAAAATTGAGGGATGGTGAGTGAATTTCAAAGATAGTTGAGATTCAATAATCGTATTTGGTCGTAAATATTCTTGTATTTGGTCGAATTAACGTGATCATACATAATTGAAATTGGTAGCATATACATAAGGGCATTTTGGATGTTGACAATGGTTAGTAGGCCATGCCAACAAAATTAGGCATAATATTCAACGGGCTGATAGTGAAAGAAAAAAAAAATATATAAAAACGTCGTTGAGATTAAAAAAAGGATCAAGGGGAGGCCATGTAGTGTATAGTGTATTCTATTTAGTGAAAATTTGGGTGTACAGTTGTATCCAACATAGAAGTTGTATCCATTATACATATTTATACATCAAAGGACTTATATTCATTCGTTCTCATTCCATATCTCCTTTTGGTGATGTTTGCTTGGATTTGACTTCATTGATTTGACTATTATAAGTGTAGTGTAAAAGTAGCTTCTTTTATCCATTTTTACGAATTCATGTGGAAGGTCAAGTGGGGACCGGTCTAGATGAACAAATTCATGTTTGGTTTTTTAGTAGTAGACTATATAAAAAGAAGTTGATCCTTGGTTGAAGATAACATCTATCTGGAATTTTGTAGATAACATCTATTTGGAATTTGTAGATAACATCTATTTGGAATTTTGTAGAAAATGTCGGTTATGTTCGTTTGGCATCCAAAGTTGGAGGGTTGAGGAAACTTGAACAATTAATTAACTTGGTTGTATTTTGTTCAATAGTTTTTCGTGCGTATGCATAAAAGTTAAAAACCAATATATATACAATGAGATGCATGGGATATGGTAAATGTACTTTGATTATGTGGTCGATAAGGCTATCACTTCATGCAAACCATGCTCCAACTAATTAGTCTACCATTAGCAGTAAAAACACATCATATCATTGACTTCTTTTTATCTAGGCCAGCGCCATAATTTGTATCACAGACTTTACAAATCATGAAATCATAGTTTCTTGAATCTTATGTATATATATATATATATATGTTTCGGTCTTACTAATTTGTTTATGAATTAAACCTACTTTACATTACATATACAAAAGATACATGCTCTAGCAGACCTAATACATATAATAAAATGCATAATAATTACTACTTATGTGTCTGCATAATCTACTATTTCCCTCTTTACATAGTACATATAAACTTCATCCGTTTCGACATATATATACAATGTTTTACCTAAAAATGCATATTAAAAATTATATAAATTAAATATATTTTTTATTAACATATAATTTTTTATCTAATTAAAAACAATCTTACTAGTGATTAAAGTTAGTGTGGAATACAAATAAAAATAATCACAAAAAGTCAAATAAATATAATATGTTACATAGAAATGTGAAAACATCAAGTATATTAAATAAAAAAATTAAAATATATTATATAGTGAAATGGGTAGAGTATTACTCTAGTTTCCTCTTCAAGTTCTCACTTACTCTTTTGGGTATCAACTAAAAATTTAATCACTCCTTTGCAAGCCAAAAGGGTCAGCACATAGAAAATTACAAATTCAATTTCTGTCAAGAAAAAACAATTTATTCAAAACTGATAACAGCTCTAAAAAGACAGTATAAGCCTCTTAGATCCGAACTTTCAAGATTAATAATAAAATTTTTGTAAAGACTCTTGTTTGTTTTTTTTTTTTGCACTATAACTTATAGTGCAAACTGTACAAAATTTAAAATTTTAATGGGGAAATGTTTTCATCTATGCATCCATCCCTAATTGACACATCTAAAGATACCTTACCTTACTATTTAGTCTTATAGGTCCAAATGTTCACCATCTGTTTTCACAATATTTCAATTCCATGTTATAGTTGAGCACATGTGAATGTCAACATAAAAAAGAAAAAAAAATAGCAGAATCACTTGGAATCATCATTATCATAAAGAAGATCTAATCTACTTATTGTCATTGGAAAGATATGGCCGAGATGGGGATTTTGTAATGCCGCCAACTCTACTCTTGATTTGACTTCCAAGAAGGATGAAAAGATTCCTCAAGCCTTGATCGATGAGTAAAATATTATTATAGTCTCACGTATGTCACTTTGTGAGCCCCCACAATACTAAAGTAGCCTATGCTTAACTGAAGAATCTACATATTGATATTCCAAATGATGATATTGATGAGACTGAAAATCTGAAGGGAAGTTGTAATCTATTGGGTTGTGTTATATTGCTATCTTGTTATCGTTGTATCAACAATCAGTACAATGTGTGTAAGTTGTTGACAGAAAAAAAAAATTATAAATTCCATTTCCGAATTTTATTATTTTTCGGTTTTTAGCCATTTTCATCATTGTTTTGAATACCAGCAAAAGCTGAAAACTTTCAAACTTTACTACAATGATGCTTAATCGTATTTCCAACATATTTTCTACAACAAAGCCATCATGTTCTTTGCATTAAACTTCTAATAACTTAATGAAATTTGTGAAATTAGTATAATTTTCTCTAAAAGTAAAATTATAATGATATGATAAACTTTATTAATATTTTTTGTGAAATTTCTATAGAACTCATATTGATGGGAACGGAAAATTCGTCAAGATTGTCATCATGATCAAATCGCAACTATATATATGTCAGCCGTAAATGTCAAGAAAACATTGTTGTAAACAATAATTTATGCCCCGGAGCCACAGACCAAAGTTGAAATTTTCTTGTAATGATGATGATGATGCATTTTAAACATATTGGAGAGTGGGTCCATTTCCTCCCACTACTACTCTCATACACTAAGAAGTTTATTAAACTTGATTATGTGATATATCCGATCATACCAGGTTTTAGCAAATAAAAATTTATGAATAATAGATATTTTATATTAATATTAGTCTAAATTTTTCTTATTTAATAGTATTTTCTGTTTTATTTTAAGTTGTTAAAAATTAATTTAGAAATAGATGATATAAGATTGTTTACTTATATAGTTTTACACTTATTTAATATTGTAAAAATAAAAAATTTAGAAATAAATAAAGTAGAAATTTTTTATTGGCTAATATTTTTCTAATAGTTTTTTAAAATAAACGAGATCATTATAAGTACCTCCTCCATCCCCACCACATTAATTTAGATTTGTGCCAACTTCTTCTAAAGCCAAACTTACATTTTCCTTTGGCTGTTGATATCATACAAGAAAACAAAAAAAAAGGGAGCTATGAATCTTCAAGATTTATCTGAAGAAGCTAAAAGAGAACTACACATATCCGAAGAACTGTCGGACGATCTTTGTGTTGATTCTCGAGGTCGACCATGCAGGCCCAACAAGCATGGTGGTACAAGAGCTGCCCTCTTTGTTCTAGGTCTCTCTCTCTCTATCTCTCTCGTCAACACAGTATATCTACTAGAGCATGTTGCATATGTTAGGTTCGGTCCATGTTAAGCATTTTGAAGCTATGTTAGGTTAAATTGATTGGTTGTGTATATATGTATTTTTCTGTTTAGGCCTCCAAGCTTTTGAGATGATGGCTATTGCGGCTGTTGGGAACAACTTGATCACATATGTTTTCAATGAGATGCATTATTCTTTGTCGAAATCCGCAAACATAGTGACTAACTTCATAGGAACGGTGTTTATTCTATCTCTTCTTGGTGGCTTCCTCTCTGATTCATATCTTGGAAGCTTTCGCACCATGCTCGTTTTCGGTGTCATTGAAATCTCTGTATGTTTCTTCTCCCTCATTAGCTCTCTTTTTGTCTTTCTCATTTTTAAGTTTAGATGCTCTTGAATATTCTACATCACCTTTCATCTTTAACTAGTAACTTGTGATTAAAAACAGGCTATTTTAAGTATTTTTAGACAAAAGTCCAAAACTTTAACATAAAGTTGTAAAAAGTGAATTATGAACTAAATCTTTTTTGTTGTTGTTGAAACTTTCGGTTCTTTGGAAAAGTAAATGGGTTATATAATATGTTTTTCGTTTCACTATGTTATATAATATGTTGGTATATATACAATGTTATTGTTTGAGCTAGTTAATGCCACACAATAGTCTAGTAACGAAAATTACGGCTTCATAATGCATATACTTGAGTTTTAATACCTTGAACATATATTAGCGTCGTGACGCCCTCCTTTTTTTTTAAATACATGTTTTGATTCCACTATACACAAATATACATGTATTTTTCTAAGACCATGGTTACAAAAGATTAAGATAATGTTGGTTAACAAAATTAGTCGAAGTTTTGGCTGACACAAGAAACACATGTAAATTGATTAAAACAGGGTTTCATACTATTATCAATCCAAGCTCATCTCCCAGAGCTAAGACCACCAAAATGCAACATGAAGAGCACCACAATACATTGCATAGAGGCAAATGGTTACAAAGCGGCCACACTCTACGCCGCACTATGCTTGGTGGCCTTAGGTAGCGGCTGCCTTAAACCAAACATCATTTCTCATGGTGCCGACCAGTTTCAAAGGAAGGATTTGAGGAAGCTATCGAGCTTCTTTAATGCGGCTTATTTCGCCTTCTCAATGGGTCAACTTATAGCACTCACACTCTTAGTTTGGGTGCAAACGAATTCGGGCATGGACATTGGTTTTGGTGTCTCTGCGGCTGTTATGGCCGCAGGGATTATCAGCCTTGTTGCTGGAACTAAATTTTATAAGAATAAACCGTCCCGTGGTAGCATATTCACACCAATTGCTCAGGTAAAATTTGCCATCAATTAGCATATGTTGGTAGCTCTACATGATCAGGTCTCGGATTCAAGAGATTATGGGCCGAAGATACAAAACTTTCTGTATACCGAAAAAATAAAACTGATCTCAATTATTGTTCTTTTTATTATGGATTTGATTCTTTTTCTTTTTCTTCTATTCCTTTGACCTTGATTTCATTTTCATGTATTCCTGGATCGATCAGGTCTTTGTAGTTGCGATCACTAAACGAAAACAGATTTGCCCTTCAAACCCAAACATGCTTCATCAACCTTCAACAGATCTAGTTCGTGTCAAACCTCTCCTCCATACTAATAAATTCAGGTGGTTTGTCTTTAGTCTCTTTACATTAACCGCCAAATTAACTAACTAACTAACTAACAAAAGAGGGAAAAATTATAACGTGCAGGTTTCTTGATAAGGCTTGTATTAAGACGCAAGGCAAAACAATAGAGAGTCCATGGAGACTATGCACAGTCGAACAAGTCCATCAAGTCAAGATTTTGTTATCAGTAATACCAATATTCGCGTGTACTATCATCTTCAATACCATCTTAGCTCAGCTTCAAACATTCTCTGTTCAACAAGGAAGCTCTATGAACACACACATCACAAAAACATTTCAAATCCCACCAGCTTCTCTTCAAGCTATACCTTACATCATTCTCATCTTCTTTGTGCCTCTCTACGAAACATTCTTCGTCCCAACTGCTAGAAAACTTACAGGAAACGATTCTGGAATCTCTCCTCTTCAAAGAATTGGCATTGGACTGTTCTTAGCAACTTTCTCTATGGTTGCAGCCGCTTTAGTAGAAAAGAAGAGACGAGAATCGTTCTTGGAACATAACGTAACGCTATCGATCTTCTGGATTGCTCCGCAGTTTCTGATATTCGGTTTATCAGAGATGTTTACAGCCGTTGGATTAGTGGAGTTTTTTTACAAACAGTCTTCACAGAGTATGCAATCTTTTCTCACAGCAATGACTTACTGTTCTTACTCTTTCGGGTTCTATTTTAGCTCTGTTCTTGTCTCGACCGTTAATAGAGTTACTTCTAATAATGGTTCCGGGACTAGAGAAGGTTGGTTAGGCGATAATGACCTTAACAAAGATAGATTAGATCTCTTTTACTGGCTTTTAGCTTCATTAAGTTTCATAAACTTCTTTATCTTTTCTGGTCAAGATGGTATTCTTGTGATCCATCCACGACACATCATAGCGCAGAAGTCAATAGCTTGGAGGATTTAGAAGATGGCCAAAATAAAGATTCTACCACGGAGAAGCCAAGAATTTGACTCTTAAGTATGTTAGATCATCTTCTTGAACATTTTTCTTCTAAGGAATATTCTGAATAGTTAGATCCTATATGCTTATTATTAATCCAGTTGTAATCATATGTTTTGGAAGTGGAGGGGTAGAGTTATTTTTGTTTTTTAAAAGTTTGTAATGAGGATGAGTTAGTTTAAAAGGTTTAGAGAACTTATCTTTTGAATGAATAATGTATTAAGCTAGATGGTTTTGTGACGTGACTGAAGTTTATAGTTGATTTATGGAACCTAAAAAAACGTTTTTGTTTAGTGATTGCTGCGTTTAAGGAGCAACCACAAACACTAAATAGGTTTTGACTTTTGAATCATATAATGAATTCCATAGACTTAACACAACTTTGAAGTTGGAAAGAGATATGGTCTTTGTTCCCATAGATATTGACATCATCATCAAGTAAAAGATATAGTGAGGTAAGCATCATTGGTTGTAACCTTCGGGCCGACAGAGAAGGTCCACACTACACAACACTGCTCCATTGCTGCAGTAATCTCAATGAAAATATAGTGTCTTCACCACTAAATCTTAAGAAAATAGTTTGAATTTCTTTGTGATTTGAGCATTACTTTTGAAAAGAAAAAATACTATATGTAAAAGTGCTGCTTAACGTTAGTGAAATGCAAAAACAGAGCTTTTACAAAGCATTTAAGATCTTTAGATATGTTAAATCAGTTTCCAAAGCATTATGAGAAGAGAGTTTTTACAAGTTTATGTAATTCTACAGTAGTATTTACAAGTAATTAACATATGCTACAATGTACGCTTACATCTACACCACATTGAGGCCAAGTTTTAAGTATCTGATCAAGAACTTGAGTCATGTGTTGTGAAAGCAACACACTAAGCGCATTCTGATAGGTGAGAGCCTAATATGTTGCGTAAAAAAAGAAAGCAAAAACAGACCGAAACTAGAGTGTTATGAAATTATTTTTTTCTTTTTGTATGCAGATAGTTAGTTGGAACATGCACATTGCATGACAAGACAGACAGATTGAGAAAGAGAAGCAAAACATCAACGCCATTTTCATTCTGCAACTACATTCTTTTGTTTCATTTTTATCTAAATAACATCTCATGAACTATCAGAACTTGTTTCTTAATCTAATAGCTCTCTTGTCCCAGAAATTTAGTCTCTTCGGAGCCTCACATGTGCTATAGAGGTATGTTCATGATTCTCAAGCAGATCTTAAGAGTCTAGTTTGTTTAATTAATGTAAGAAACTGTGAAAATATTTAATCTGACCTTTGAGTTCCTTGATGTATAGCTTTTGGTCCATAATGTTTCTGATCATATAAAACAGAATGAAAAAGTTATTTGTATATATATGCAATGTAACTATAACATATGCATAGATAAATGTCATGATCATATAGTATGGTAATGATATGTACAAGTATGTTGATAATGCATCATCCTTATGATCAAGCTATATGATGTTATGTAGATTTAGCACTAAAGAGGCGTAGAAGAGATGAGGGCTAAAGCTGCTTCAGGGAAAGCCATAATAGTGCTATGCCTTGCAAGTTTTCTTGCAGGCTCATTGTTCATGAGTCGAACTTTGAGTCGCTCTTACATATCTGAAGAAGAAGATCACCATCTCACAAAGCATCTTTCCAAACATTTAGAGATTCAAAAGGATTGCGATGAACATAAACGTGTAAATAACCATTCTCTACCTAATTACCAATTGCTTATGCTCATGCTAATATGATCATTGACCACAAGTTTTTCTCTTTGTTTGATTAGAAATTGATAGAAAGTAAATCCAGAGACATAATAGGAGAAGTATCCAAAACTCATAAAGCAGTAAAGTAATAAAACCATATCCTTATCTTGTGTTTTCTTTTACATAGTTTGAAACAGAGGAGGTAAAACTAAAATTGTTGATATTTATTAGATCATTGGAGAGAACAATGTCAACATTGGAGATGGAGTTAACATCAGCACATACCAACGAGAGAAGCAGTGAGTTCTGGAGCGAACGGACGGCAAAAAACCATAGTTTGCAGAGAGTATTTGCTGTGATAGGAATCAACACAGCATTCAGAAGCAGGAAAAGAAGAGACTCAGTGAGGCAAACGTGGATGCCAACAGGAGAAAAGCTGAAAAAAATCGAAAAAGAGAAAGGAATTGTTGTAAGGTTGTGAAGTAAGCCACTAAGTATACTCAATTTTCACTATTTAAAAAACACAATAACCAAAATGTCAGTAACATAAACAAGAAAAAGTTTGGATTTTTGTTGTTGTCAGGTTTGTGATAGGACACAGTGCAACACCAGGAGGAGTATTAGACAAAGCTATTGATGAAGAAGATGTAGAACATAAAGACTTCTTAAGGCTAAAACACATTGAAGGATACCATCAACTCTCAACCAAAACAAGACTCTATTTCTCAACAGCAGCTGCAATGTATGATGCAGAGTTCTACGTGAAAGTAGACGATGATGTTCATGTTAATTTAGGTATGCTTGTTACAACACTTGCGAAGTATCAATCAAGACCAAGGATTTACATTGGATGTATGAAGTCTGGTCCTGTTCTTTCACAAAAGTAAGCCAAAGAACTAATCTTTTTTAACATTTCATTGGATCAATATCTGAAAAAAGTAACGATTTTTTTGGAAATGTAGAGGAGTGAAGTATCACGAACCAGAGTTTTGGAAATTCGAAGGGAACGTGTGTGCTGCGTCGTTCGATTGGTCATGTAGTGGGATATACAAGTCCATTGATCGGATGACACGTGTACACCGAGCTTGTGCTGAAGGAGATACTCCTCTCTCTAATTTTCGTTTCTTCTTCTGAGTTTTTTACCTTTTTACTACATTGCTTAGTTGGCTAGTGGGATGATGAATAATAAGGAAAGTTACAGTAATAAAAGACCAAGATACATGAATTTCTTTTTGGTGTGGAAAAATTAGTTATGAGAAGTCCTTTTTAACTGACTCTTGGTTGTTAAGTTATGTTTTTGTTTTTGGTCATATTGCTTACAAAGTCATCGATTTAGTGAAAACGAAATCAGTAGAATTTGCCATAATTGTGAAAACGAAAAAGGTTCAAAACAAATTAATACAAAAATGGTAATGCTGGATTTATGGGAAAATTGTGCTGATTTAAGGAAAAGTAAGCTAATCAAGTAAAAAAGGATAATTTTCTTTATTATGCTTAACCCAAGTTGGAATAGTCAAATATTTTGACCATATTAAGTTTACGTAGGTAAAATACAAAAATAATGTTATACTTTTTCATACTAAAGATCTAGTACTCATAAACCTTATGTAGATTACAAAAATTAGGGGAGTTTATGTTACTTTTATTTGTTTTGGACTTTTGTATAATCATTGGTTTAGATTTTATTTAGGATAGAATTTCCACAACAGTTGAAAAAAGGAGTCACAATCGGGATTGGATAGGGACTAAATGACTAAATAGCAGCTACGGCTACTTTATTAATTTAATAAAATATTTTAAAAGGAAATCATAGGAGAAGAGAAAATTTGGAAAAAATAAAGGCGTGGAGAAAAAGAAATCGAAACCGCCTCGAATTCGGAATCAGTGGGACCCACTCTCTGCAGAAATTAAGCATCTTCCCCCATAGAAGCGGTCAAGCTTTTGGTCAACACCCACAAAAACCCTAATCCTAAAAACTCTCCGCCAAAAAACTCCTCTTTAAACCCCTTCCTCTTCTATCTCTCCTTCTTGTAAATCTCTCTCTTCTCTATCTCTTTAGTGTCTCTACTTTTTTTACTTTCGGTTTCAAAACATCAGTGTCGGAAAACGCTTATTACAGTCATGGCGGTGATGAACGGCGGTCGGGCGGCGAAGAGAGCGAGGCGAAACAACAGAATCTCTGCCGATCTCTACGATTTCTCCACTTTCCCGACGGAAGAGATGAACGGCGTTTCGACCTTGCCGCCGTTCCGCGACGGAGTCAGATCCTTCCTCGCGAGCCACGCGCGTATCACTTTCCCACCATCGACGCTCTTCTCGAGCCTCATGACGTGGCAGATTCTCCTCAGACCTGGGGATTTGACGGACGGTTCAGATCTCTCCTCTAGAGTCATCTCTCTCGACGTTGTGGAAGAAGATGTTACCAGATCCTCTAGATCTGTGTACTGTGACCACTGCCGAGTCGTTGGTGAGTTAACCCACTAATATAAGTCTTAAAACTTTTTTACCTGCATGTGATTGAAAGCATGAGACTAAGCTAAATCTGTTTTGTTGTTGTTTTTCAAAGGTTGGAGTAGTAATCCAGTGTGTAGAAAGAGGTACCACTTCATCATAAGGTCAGGAGGAGATAGTAAGAGCCTCAACATTGGGATGCAAAAGGATTGCTCGAGGTGTGGTAATACTCAGAACTTGTTCGAAGGCAGCAATTGTAAATGGTGTAGCTTTGCTTTGGACATTGAGGACTGGGTTTACTCTCAGCTTGAGGACAACACTCACCTCCTTCATGGTGTTATCCACTCCAATGGCTATGCTCATCTCTTGTCACTTAACGGGAGAGAAGGTGGCTCTGGTTTTTTGACTGGTCGTGCTATTATGGACTTTTGGAACAGGCTTTGTTCTTCCCTTGCTGTTCGGAAAGTGAGTGTGATGGATGTGTCAAGGAAGTATGGGATGGATTACAGGTTGCTTCATGGGATTACTGGAGGATGTTCATGGTACAGTGAGTGGGGTTATGAATTCAAATCTGGGAGTTATGCTCTCACTAAGGAAGCATACCAGAGTGCTGTAAATACTTTATCTGAGATACCCCTCTCTAATTTTTTGTTCCAAGGGAGGAAGCCAAGAACTCAACTCCACTCCACTATTGGCTTCTACCAATCACTCTCGTGTTCAGAGCTTGTCACAGTGAGAGACCTCTTCTCCTTTCTTCTACAGCTGATTCGTGAAAACAGATCAAGACCCACATCTGAGCCGTCTGTACTTTGTGCTTGGACCAGGAGTGATGTGGAACGTGTACAGCAAGCCATGATTAAGATATTGAAAGCTGCAGGAGGTAACTGGGTTGCAAGATGGGCTCTCAAAAGGTCTATTTGCAAAACAGCTTCTCCACAGCTGATTGATTATTGTCTCAAGCATTTTGGAGGGGTTTTGGGGGATGATGGATCTCGAGTAGTCTGCTCCCGTTGCAATCCTTGTTCAAAGGACTTTGAGTACAGGTAAACTTTCAAGAGATGTTTCTTCTTTTCTGCTTTTGGTTGGTTGGTTTCCACTGTCCATAATAATCTCAACCTTTTCATATGAACTTCATTCAGGCTTGAATTTGTCAACAATGTGGACAGCCTATCTAATCAAGACATAAATTATGCATCAGCGGAGCATGTCAAAAGTGACTTAAGATATTTGTGTGACACTTTATTGAACCCACAAACCATGGCCGAGTTTAGGTCTCAGGCTACAAAAGCTAAAATGATTGATGCAGCCACAAAGATACTTGACTGTAAGCATTTCATAAAAGATTACCTGTCTAGCATGGTTAACCCCTTTGCAATCAATCTCTGGTGCTGTGTCGAGCTTTCGGATGAGTCCAAAGAATGCCCATCCCCTCCTCCTGAACTGGTGGTTTTGCCATTGAACGCTACTGTTTCTGACCTGAAAATCGAAGCTGCTAAGGCTTTTCAGGAAGTATATGCAATGTTCAAGAAGTTTGAAGTTGAGGAGCTCCTAGGTTACGGCTCTATAGATGACTCCATTACCCTGAAATTTCTACTTGGGACAAACGGGGTCATAAGGATTAAAGGGAGATGCTCATCAAAACATGGCCTCCTCAGATACCGCATGGAGAGAGGGGTGGAGAATTGGAAAGTTGATTGCAAGTGTGGTACTAAGGATGATGATGGGGAGAGGATGTTGGCCTGTGATATGTGTGGTGTGTGGCACCACACTAGATGTGCTGGGATCAAGAACTCTGACGCACTACCTTCCAAGTTCCATTGTTTCAGATGCACTGATTTGTACAGCAAGAATTCAAGGCAATCTGATAATGAGCGTGGATCTAGTCAAGTGACCAAAGCTGGCTTCGTTTGTAGAGGTGAGTCAGCTGCTATGGGCAGTGGATCTAATTTATCCGTAACACTTAGTGTAGGTTGACTGTATTCAAGATCTTTCTGTATAAAGGTTACTCTATCTATGCACAAAACTGCAAGTCTCTTAATGTCTACCCGTGATTGTAACTCATGACTACTTCCTAAGCTTTAGTTTTTTGTTATTTATCATGGGATTAAGACATATATGAAGGGCAAATGTTTTGAGATGTTATGGTTTACTTTTTCTTACTTTACTCCTCATTCTAAAGCCTCCCAAAAGAGGAAATGTGTCAAAAAAAATATGCATACTGTTTATTTGTTTAAAGAACTACCTTGTACATAGTCAACAACCTCTTAACATCTTCAGTCTCCATATATGGGTAGTCCAGATCTGTTATGAGCACTCAAGAAACATCAAACAAGAAGTCCAAAGATAGAAGACTCCTGAAGCTTCAAAAAAACAAAACCATACAAAATAAACCAACAACTAAGATTTAACTTTTTCTAAACCAAAATATTATAACTAGTATGCAAATCATTTGAATTATGTCACCACTTATCAAAGAAGCATGTATTCACATTCTGTTGATGAACTAGATTGTACCTTCTTACTCAGCTGCACAACTTCTTAATTCACTCAACATTTTAGCTGGACTTGCTTCTCTGAATAATCCTGCTGCTGCACCTCAGTTTCCTCACTGGAAAGTGACTTTCTGGTTAATTCAATAATAAGTGTCCTGGCCAACATAAGGTATGTCAAATAATAAGCATCCTCAGAGACAATTTTCGCCTTCCTCCAATATAACTGGATGGACTTGAGATTGGAAAGCAAATGCGAAGGATTTGCCTGCAATAGCAGATCAACCAAACTTAGTATTTCAATAATTAATACCTAGAAAAAGGAAAATAAAAAGACAATATGCGTTTTTCTAAAAGCAAGCTTGAAACTTCAAATGACAACTTGGCATGGAAAGAATTTACACCACGACAGATTGATGTTTAATTAACACCACAACTAGAACTTACTTAGATTGGAAACTGCGCAAAATGACGTATTTTGAGAAAGTTGAAATTGGCTTTACCTTGATTGTAACATAAATAAGGAGAGGCCAGAACTTATCTGCTCCTGCCAGAATAAGGTCCTTGGACGTTGTTGTATCGAGCATCAGATTGCTAATGAGTGTGCAACAGCTTGTTGCTAGGGGCTTCAAAGGATTTGGTTTCCAGTAGTTCTTTCTCTGCAAGCAACAAGAAAATAGATGTTAGGCAATCACTTAAGAGTGGACCACCAGATAAATCTTGCACTTGAATCAACTGCACACATGCTTTGTGTTCAACACCAACAAAACCAAAAATAATACACAATATTAGCTAAGCATACCAACGATTGACCATCATCAATAAGCAGATAAACTAGACATCCCCATCAAAATGTTGCTGATGATAAAAACACGAAAAAAGATTATTCATATGATGGCATTGGCAACAAAGGCGAATCAAACTAACCTCCAAGGCGCAATCAAATATATTCATCTGTTCCAAGAAGGGATCTTCCATAAAGTCCGTTTCTATGGCGACAAAGAATTGTAGAACCTTCTTGCTGCTAGAATCATGATCCAATGTGTGGAACGAAAACGATGGTAAGAAGCTGGAATTCGTCAAATCAAATTGGATTTATCAGCAAAATTATCCAAAAATACAAAGCATATTAATCCGAATCACACAAAATCTTCGATTTGAAGATTTAAAGAATCCTAATGTCAAATTCGACTAAGTAGTCAGAAACTCGGAATCATACCGGGAATATCATCGAATTGAGCTGATTGATTACGGCGTGTCTCCATAAGAATTGAAAACCCTAACCTCCAAGGACAATAATTCTCTCGACAGCAAGATTGAATTGATAAAGGAAACACCAATTCAACGGATTCAAAAGAAACTTCCTTAGAAGGTTTAGTATCTTTGTCCAATGGTTTCGGATAAAGATGCAGCCATGTGAAAGCGATAAAGAAGAAGAAGAGAGGTATCGTGAAGATGAAGATGAAGAAGAAGCAACAGCTTCGCTGCAACAAGAGGAGACATTTGTTGAGGGAAGAGTTTTCATTAACAAAGCTAAAATCACCGTCAAATGTTAGGTTTCAGTTTCACAAGACAAAAGACTTAACGGGCCAAAACAAGGCCCAATAGAGATTGGATCTGATTGAATCATCGTTATTTTGGTATCGGAGAGGCACTTCTCGTCTGCAAATTTTGTAAGTCAGGAAAAGGGTTTCGGGTTCAAAGAAAAATGGAGGAGAATCGTCGGAATTCATCTGCCGGTATGGAGGTTCCAGTTGCCGGCGGCGGAAATATCGTCAAATGGATTGAGTTATCTGTGCCTTCCCTTTCTTCTTCCTATTCTTCTACTAATATTAGTTCTAATTCAACTGAGGACAATGAGTGTGGTTTACTTCCTTCATCTGAAGACTACGCTTCTAGCTATGTAATTGGAGAACCACCGATCTCTTTCATTTGCAGAATCAACGAGACGAGTCCAAATACTATTGAGCTTCTTCAGCTCTCAGCTAAATCGGGATTTCCAATAACTGGGCTTCGTTTCGTCTTTGCTGATACTCTTTCTCCTTTTGCTTTCGTGTACTCCGATGAGGTTAGGTTTAACTCTCTTCTACATTTCATTCGTTTCTTTATTGCTTTTTTGTTTGTTTGTTTGTTTGGTAAACTTGAAAGCTATGGAATTGAATGTGGCAGGGTAGTGATAGTGGTCGTCTCGTCTTCTTTCTTTACGCCATCACTTCGTCTGGTGTTGTTTACGTCCTTAAACTCTCAAATACGTCTGCTTATAAGTCAGGATCAGTCTTCCCACTTGATCTTCTGATTCACTTGGATGTTCGACCTTACTTGAATGAAACTCTTGTTACATCTATCACTGCATCGCCTGGCTTCCTTTTTCTCGGAAGATCCGATGGCTGTGTCTCTTGTTTTCAACCTGTTATGTATTTTCAGAAATCAGGTTAGATTACTCTGTACATGGCTTCGTATCTCAATTTTGATGTTTCTTACATTCTCTTATCATTATTGCCTTGTCTATAATCAGGTTTCCACCAGGAGCTGCGTGATGATACAGGTTTTAGTCGTCTATGGGGATTTGTAAGGCATGTCTTCTAGTACAGCTGTTAGAAAATGAAATGTTATCATGCTACTTTACTTTATATACTTGAAGACAGAAACAATGCTAGTGTAATGCTATCTTTTGTTATATGTTGTATTTTTCCCGCTTCTCGTGATGTTCATCTAAATAACCTCTTAATAACGTGCAATGCAGGGGGACAGTGGTTGCAGCCGTGCAAGATTTATTTATATCAGAAGTTCATGGAAAAACAATTATTTGTGTGCTTCATGCTGATGGGGCATTGCGTATTTGGGATATTTTGACTTATAGCAGGGTTTTATGTCACAGTATAGCTGCTAAGAACCTTGAGGGTAATATCTGCTAGTTCTATCAGTGACCATTAACTGACTTTATCAGTGACCATTAACTGACTTTTTCATGCTTCTTACTCTAGGGGTTATGTGTCTGAGGTTATGGTTGGGCAAAGCTGATTACGACTCTGGCATTATTCCATTAGCTGTCTTGTATAGAAAGAGTATGGTAAGCTTCGACAGCCAATATTTTACATTCTTTACAACTGATGGTTTGACTCGAGTGGGACCTATGTAGTTAATTCTCTATTGTATTCTATCTCCAAATAACCTTTTCCCAAATTTTGAAGGATGTCAGCATGGACGTGATCACTGTATATGCCCTGAACTTTAGATCTGGGGAGGGGATAGCTTTCTCTGTAGATTCTGGATTACAGAATATTCCACTGGAAGGGGTACAGTTTTGTGCTCATAGCTGACACTCATTGTGTTCTGTTTTTATTTCACTCATAACTATGTTGAACAACTCTCTTGTTTTACTTTTGCTCGCAACTTTGTTTAATTTGCATATCCTGATATTGACAGGAGGGATTGCGAGATGTCAGATTTACATCTGACAAGATCTGGATTCTAACAACCAATGAATTGACATCTCACATGTTGTGCCAGAAATCTAGCACCATGTAAGTTCGAGAAGACTTTTTTTCTGCTGAATTGGTTGCGATAATTTGTACTCCATGTAAAACTCGCGTTAGGCATGATGTATTAAGTGGTTCTGATTATACCTGCACGTCTTGTTGTCTCTGGTCCTCTGCAGCTTTGAATCGTTACTATTTGGGCATGTTAATGTAAAATATAGAGGTGATTTTCTGCGTTATAATTTCCTTGTGATGGAGTCTTCTTGAAAAAAAATGCAAAACTCTATGCAAAGCCCTTCCCAGATGTTACATTTCTGAGATGAGTTTATAAAAACTCTAATAGGTTAAGCTAGAAATATTGTTGGTGTTGGTTTCGAAACTGCGGATGGGATGTGCTGCTGTAGCATATCTTTATTGTAGTGCTTGTGCTATTAACGACTATAATTTGATTTTGGTTTCTTGATGGTGAATAATGCTCTATTTTAAATTGTTTTCCTTGACCTAGGGAAGCACAGTCTTACACTTTGCAGGAAGGTTACATTTCTGAGCAGCTATTTCTGAGTTCTAGGAGCTCGTCACATGACCTTCTTCTGACAACTCATTCACTGTTTTCGTCTGCAAAGGTCTTCATGCTAAAACATAGCTTTCATTTTGTTGAACAAAACTTTCTATAGAATATTTTATGCTGTAAAACAATGTTCTATTTCTTTGAGTCCATTTTAACCTATGTTGCACTTTGCAGGACCAAATTATGGGATTCATTTCATCGATCTTCTTACGCAGGCTTCTTTGTCCTGGAATTTTTCACAATATCGCCTTGCGTCTAACGTTACTAGACCACAACAAACACTGGACTGATTCCGAGTTCCAATCT
This sequence comes from Cardamine occulta, assembly GCA_028015245.1. NCBI lineage: Eukaryota > Viridiplantae > Streptophyta > Magnoliopsida > Brassicales > Brassicaceae > Cardamine > Cardamine occulta. The sequence continues at coordinate 13,294,450 of CM051363.1, read as the reverse complement.
TTAAGTCTTGATGAGCTTAAAAGCGAGATTCTTTTACTGGTTGAACATGAGGTTTATTTTTTTCCAAGTTCTAGAACACCTTGTAGATACAATATATATGATGTATTCTACTGTTAGTTGGCATGAACTCAGGCTAATATAAGCTGAAATATGCCTTCTCTTATGTCAGGTTACTGCTGAAACTTCTATTTCAGTTTTTCATTGGTGGAAAAACTTTTGTACATCCTATCTCTATCACTGGTGCAACAATAATGAAACTCGCACGTTGCTCGTTCAGTCAGATGTTATTGGTTTAGTTAGAAAAAATTCTGTATCATTGTTTTTTAGATTGGATAACGCTGAGCACAGCCTTGGAGGTATGCAAAGGATTCTTAACTTATTACTATCTAGAACCAGAATTTTCTTGTTAATTTCCAATTGCTTAAGATTTAATACTCTGTTTGCCTTTTGATAGGTTCTGCTTCCGAACACAGCAACCTGCCAAGTGTAGGATTTGGCATATCTCATAATGAACATGAGATTCTGGCAGACATACTAAGGTGTACTTCAAAGATCAGTAAACAGTGGGGTGGTGCTCCATATGCCATGTATTATGAATCAATTACTGGAAAGCCAATTATCTCATCTGATGATATTGTTCCTCGTTTAGTTAACATCCTTGAGTCGGGATATGCTATGTCCATAGGTCAGCGCACTTGGTCGGATCTTGGTGCTGATAGAGCATGGGAAAAAGAGCTAGAAGCTCATAAAAATCTTAGAACCTTCTCCATCGATATGTTACTCTCTCTCTCTGCTCTATGTCAAAGGGCTGGATCTTGGGAAAAAGTTTTTACTATCATGGAGCAATATTTGCAGTATCTGGTCCCTAAGAAATTTATGCATAACAATGATGGTGAGGCATTATCTGATATCTGTAGTTCTATCCTCGTCCAAGCTACTTCTCAGTTTGTAAAGGTGATGTTTGAGTCTGCCTTTGACATCTTCCTACTTGTCAGCTATCTGCTTAACATTTCTGGGCAGGTCAGTTTCCACTGTGTCTCATATTTTTTGTCAAGATGTATTCCTTAAATGGAATCGGTGTAACTTATATTTTGACAGAATGTCACTTGTTCTGTTTATTGTATTTTTTTCAATATTAAAACTGAGTCGACCATTCTTTTATTCTCTGGTTTTTTCTCTCTGCAGGTTAATATGTCACAGCAAGACATATGCAAGCTACAGCTTGAGTTACTTCCGATGATCCAAGATATTGTCTCAGAGTGGCTTATCATCCTTTTCTATGTCACCACTCCAGCTGAGTCGACTTCAATGGAAGATTTCAGCTTGAAACTCTCATCTCTACAGATTGGTAGGGTGTTGTCCTTGGAAAATATTCCCCAAAGCTCATACCTCATAGCCAATATTTCTGACTAAAAACAATCGTTTCTTCGTTGCAGATAGCATCATTGACAAAAGATCATGGAACGCAATGCTTGGGAAATGTGGTTTCTCATTGGTGTTTATTCTTCTTTTTAGTGACCGAAGTTGCATTGTGGACGGCCACTTTAACATGGGATATCTTCCGAGTTCACAAATCATTACAAATATGGTGCAAAACTTTATCAGCTGGATTCGTTATAGTAAAACAGGAGAGGACTCTTCTTCACTGCTAAGACGCTCCACTGAGCTTACTCTCAGGTTGATTAGGAATGGACAATCTGATGCTGTTGAGGTAAAAAGTGTCTCTGTTTCTTTGACGAACCTTTTCCAACAAAAATTTCTTTTTGCTAACTGCTAGTTGAACTTAATTGCTGATTTCTCTGTTTCCATTTTTTCCCTGTATATTCTTAATTACTTTCTTAAGCGAATCCTTGTGGTTGTGGAGGCAAGTTTACGTGGGGAGAAAACATTTGGATGTTCTCAAGATACAAGTGGAGATTGGTGTCTTCTTCAACATCTCCGTGGTTGTTGCCTCCTTGATCAAGTACAACGTGGAGCATGCGGGATATTAAGAGAGAGGAAGATTATTGACGCCATCCGCTGCTTCTTCAGGTGCTTATTATTTCGAGTTGTTCATGGATAATTTTGAAGCCTGGTCACTGTCTGTCATGATAAATTATATATTGTGCCAAGGCATAATATGTGGGTTTCATTCTGAACACATTGAATACTAGCTCGCTATTTTCTGTCTTTTTTATTCAATGTCTCTGGTTCATTTGTTTTCTAATATTATCCCTTCGAGAACATTTGTCTTCCTTTTTCCTAGCATACATCTCATATATCTACCCTGTCATGTTTCCCAATGTAGAGCTTCATCAGGTGAAGGATCTTGGAAGGCTTTGCACAGCTTGTCTAATGAAGCAGGATTTTCGCCTGCCACAATGGGTGAGCTCCTCAAAGAAATTTGTTCTTGCTCGAGTTCCATGCCAGTTATAATATTATTTCGAAAAACAGGCTTTACGTCTTGCAGATTCATTTCCCCCCTTTTTACCCTCTATTTGATTGAAGCAGGTCCCAGTATTTCAGATGGTGTTATCTCTAGTGAAACATGGAAACTTCATTACTATGAGTGGGCTATGCAAATTTTTGAACGGTACAATATAAGTGAAGGAGCTTGTCAGTTTGCCTATGCAGCCCTTGAGCAAGTAGATGAGGCCTATAATTTCATAGAGAGGACTGAGAAAGTTAATCTAACTCAAATAGCCACCGACACTAGAGGACGACTGTGGGCAAATGTTTTCAAGTTCAGCTTAGATCTGAATCTCTTGAACGATGCTTACTGTGCTATAATTTCAAACCCTGATGAGGAGATTAAGCGCATCTGTTTGAGGCGCTTCATAATAGTTCTATTTGAATGTGGCGAAACAAAGGTATTGGTCAAGAATGATTTTCTTCTGTTAGCTTAATTTTTCCTTCTATGCTGTTGGCGAATGGGGACTAAAACCCCAAGAAAACTTTTTCTCTATATTTTCTGGTACCACGAGAACACTTCATAGATCATTATCACTATAATTATCATAAACCGTGCAGTTTCTCTTTGCTGTTAGGTGTATGTTTTTCTGGAATTAGAAATGATTCTGCTATTGTGGGTGCCGTTTTACAGGCTCCGGACAAGGACGTTTGTACTACCATGATTTTAAAAAGCAATTACTAAGAATATTTCTCTATTGGTTTCAGATCCTCAGTTATGGACATCTACCTTTCATTGGCTTAACAGAGAAAATCACCCAAGAGCTTTCTTGGAAGGTATTTTGTGGAATGCAGAGTCAGTTTGTTTCTACCTTTGGTATATTTCTATTATGTTTCTTTCATTCTTTCTATGATTTGTAGGCCGGGCGTTCTGAGATAATGATTAATCCAAATCCATACAAGCTGCTTTATGCTTATGAGATGAGACGACACAATTGGAGAATGGCGGCAAGTTACATGTATCAGTTTTCTGCTCGTTTAAGAAGCGAGGCAGCATGCAAGGATTATAAACACATGTCCCTAGCTTTGCAAGAGAGACTTAATGGACTTTCTGCTGCTATGAATGCATTAGCTCTTGTTCATCCTGGGTATGCTTGGATTGATCCATTACCTGAAGAATCCATGCGTAATCCAGTTAAAAAGGCTAGAAGAGCAGAAGAAGAACAATGTTAGTCCTCTCACATATTGTTCTTGTCTTTTCTTACTGATATTTAAAATTTATGTTATTGTACTAAACACAATTTCTAAACCCTGGAGCATCATTCTGTTTTATTTTTAAATTATCACATGGATAGCGACATTTTGAATCACTTTTTCTGCAGTAAGGAATAATGACCAGCCCAAAGGGGAGCAGGGTTGCATTGATATTGAGAAACTCCAAAACGAGTTTGTTGTTACTACAGCTGAATATTTGCTTTCTCTAAAAAATATTGGGTGGACATATTCAGGTAAATTGTCTCCTATTTCCTCTATGGTTTATATTGATTTGCAGTATAGCGACAGTTGGAACTATGAATAAACGATGGTTTAGAACCTAGTTAAAAGGCTTCTGCAATAATAGTTGAAGAAAATTGTCACCGTGAAAGGATTAAATATTGACAGTCTTCTTGTATGTATGAGATAGCTTTTGTGCATCATTGATTTAGTTACTGGATGGACATGTATTCCATGGCAGACTGCTTAGGTGGCATGGCTGTGTTCTATGAAATTTTCCTAAGGCATAGGTTTAGAAGAGCCTCAGATACCCTGCTTACTGTTTCGAAGTCGTTTATTACGATCATGTGTATAAATATGCATTGTTTTCTTCACTTCAGGACTGGAAAAGCCACCATCAGATTTGGCTGACCTTCTTGTCCAGGCAAACTTGTATGACATGGCATTCACTGTTGTTTTAAAATTTTGGAGAGGCTCAGCTTTGAAAAGGTAAATTTCTTGCTTGGTATTTTCTGAAGTCATAATCCTTGAGATTTACATAGGTTTAAGAATTACTGCTTTTCTCAGGGAGCTGGAAAAGATATTTGAGGATATGGCAGTTAAATGTTGCCCTGCTAAAGGAACACTCTGGACTTCGTGAGTTACTGTTCCTAGTAGCTTGGTATTTCATTGGTTACTTGTTGACTAACCTGACTTATCCAAACTAACATTAATTATCTTTATTTGTCTTACAGAAATGCTCTCAGGCCTAATCTCATGTTAACATCTACGGATGAAGAAGTTACTCATTCGCCTGATAGAAGCCCTGTTCAGGGCTCTAAGTTGGCTGGTGACTGGGAAATTCTTGAGGTTTATCTGGTCAGTAACCTCTGAATCCTTGATTGGAATCTAGTTGTTGTTCTAACTGGTATCTAATTATTTACTACTATGGATTTTGGGAGCATTGAAAAGTATGGGCATGTCATCATGAGCAGTATTAATCCAGAAATATGTATTTAGCTGCTCTAAATTTAAATGGTTATGACTGGTATCTAATTATTTACTACTATGGATTTTGGGAGCATTGAAAAGTATGGGCATGTCATCATGAGCAGTATTAATCCAGAAATATGTATTTAGCTGCTCTAAATTTAAATGGTTATGAAGTAATATGCACCACTTCCCAAATTTTGGCATCTCTTTTTACTAACAGTATTTTGGTCACTGAAACACCCTCTCATTTTTTTCACAATTCTTGTCAACGAGACCTGCCTGCATTGTGTAATTTTTAATCCTCATATGTACAATGTTGGTTGAGGGTTTGATCCAGGCTTTTATTCTCCATTATATAATTTCTATTGGATATGTATAAATGCAGAAGAGGTACATAGACATACATGCTAGACTACCAGTTACTGTTGCTTCAACCCTTCTTCAAGCGGATTCTTGTATCGAATTACCTCTCTGGCTGGTTCAAATGTTCAAGGTAATATTTTGGATATATGTTAGGATAGTTAGAATGGATTACTTTTGAGGATGTGATATATATAGTTCAATTCATTTAGGTAGCTTTAAAAATCTAGGCATGAAACTTAGGATTTGGTTTGCTACATCCTTGATAGAATTGACTAGCATGCGTGAACAAATAACAATGTTGCATTAGTAAAGCCTGTCCTTGACTATAATATAACTGTGATGCAGATTCTAGAGTAGACTTATGCGTTCATGTTAGATCATTACACTGTCTGAGATATGTTTTGCACAGCACGACTGCTTAATGTTGAAGAGATTGTATTTAACATCTGTATACATTATTGGTCGTGCCTTAGAATCTGCTAGTAGGTTGGTTGCTTTCATTTATAAGTCTTGTTGACAACTTTCTTGTATCTTCAATAGGACGGTCAGAAGGTAAAAGCTTTGGGAATGGGTGGGCAAGAAGCAAGTCCTGCTTCCTTGTTTCAGTTATATGTTGATTATGGGCGTCTTACAGAGGCCACGAATTTGCTATTAGAGTACTTGGACTCATTTGCATCATCGGTGAGTTATGATCTATATTCTCCATATTAGGATTTATATATTGGCTAGAATTTTGCAGCTTCTCATGGTGGAATTGGATATAATTTAGCGTAACATACAAAACGTTTAAGTTGCTAGAGTCTCACACAAAATAGTAAAACAAAAGGTTGCAGATGATACCCTTAAGAAGTTTTGATGACTAAACATGAGTGTGTATTTGCGTTGACATGTTCTTGTTAATGGACAGATGAGCATGATTCATATGTTAACCTTGTTTTGTCTTTTGTTAAAACAGAAACCAGCAGAGATATTGAAGAGGAAAAAGGCATCAGGGGTATGGTTTCCTTACACAACAGTGGAAAGACTTTGGTGGGAGCTGGAGAAGACGATGAACTCAGGACGTATGTTGGAGCAGTGCAAGAAGCTGAAGGAACAACTCCATCAGGCGTTACTCAATCACTTGAAGCTGGTATGATACATTTACAATGATAAAAAATAATCAGTGGAAACGCAAATTTCGTTTGATCACTCTAATAACGATGTTCGTTTTTGATGTGTTGCAGCTGAAGGTGGACTCTGATGATGCAGTATCCTCTGCGACTGGCTGAAATGGGAGGCCTCAAGATTGATTGATCCGTGTGAATATATCTCTATCATATGAAAATCGTGTCAGGGTTTTACTTTTGTTAGTAGTCAAAAACAAATCTCGTATGGGTGGTTTGGTTGTTGATAGATTCTCTTATTGTTGTTGGTCGATAATTTTCATTCCCACAAGTGAATTGTTATCATGACAAGCCGAAATTGAGAAGTGCATTGTTGAGAAACTCGAAATATTTTGAAAGCTAAATTCATTAATTCTCTTGTTACATGGGTGGAGTCTGCTTTTAATTCCCAGAACCAAATCCAACCGGGTTTAGAATTCAATTTGTAGTGGTTAAGACTTGGTTTTCAAATATTGGACTAAAACAAACCAAAACCAAAACCAAATCAAGCTTCTTTTTTTTTCACTAAATCAAGCTTTAGAATTCGATTTTTAGTGGATTGTTCTTGGAAAAATGTCATTTAAATCGGGAATTTACCAAAAAAACACTATTTTAAACATCAACTTTGTCGTAGACCATTTTAAGTATCAATTCTCGTTGACTATGTTTTCTATATATGAAATTCTCGATGATCCGGCCAATTAGACAAACCATTAAATCTGTCGTTAACGGCTCCGTTAGTGACAAAACAACATCGTGCATAAAAATAAGAACTTTCAAATTTAGCCCATTTAAAACATGAACTTTTTGAACTATGCCATTTAAATAATAAATTTTTGTTCGTTAATTATAAATAGTAATTGAAACAAAAAAAATAAAAATTATATTAATACACATATAAATAGTAAATAAACAAAAAATACAAATTTATATAAAAACAATTGACATATAGTATACCGCGGTACGAATCTAGTGTGCATTAATATCCTCGACAGAGCTTAAATCTTTGAGCAATATTTTATTTTTTACTCTATTTCTTTCATAGCTAACTTTTTAAAACTAGTTCTTGTTAATAGTAAAGATTAGAATGCAAAATTCAACCATTTTAATAAAATATTTGAGATTTCATTGTTTGAACGTTCCACCGTCAAAAACTCATTTTAAAACCTTCAAAATAAAGTTCATTGTTGGAGATGCTCTAAAAAATAAGATCCTTGGTGATCAAATATTATTTGTTATAAAATTTCTTAACAGTTTGAATAGCACAA
>CM051363.1:13086723-13286723 GCA_028015245.1 Cardamine occulta | reverse complement strand
ATTTTTATTTTATATTTACATATAATGAAACAAATGATTTTACAAATAATGAAACAGTCAAAATGAGCAATAGTGTTATTTATTGAGTTAACAATTCTATTTCACATATTAAAAAATGTAGTGTTAATTATTTCTAGTATTTTACAAAACAAATATTGTAAGTATTATTATTTTATAAATTAAATATAGTGTTAACTAAGAAAATGAATTACAAAATAGTATAAATTATATTTGTATAACTTAAGAAAATAGTATAAATTTTGTTTTTATATATTTAGAAAATAATTTTAATTATATCTCATTTATTGTAAAACAATATGTTAAATTCTAATTAAAACACATATTTTTTTTTCTTGAATACATAAATAGTTTAAAAGTTTTTTATATGTGATAATTAACGAACAAAATTTGATGATTTAAATAGCATAATACAAAAAGTTCATGTTTTAAATAACATAAATTTGAAAGTTCTTGTTTTTATATACGATGTCGTTTTGTCACGGAGCCGTTAACGACAGATTTAACGGTTTGTCTAATTGGTAGGATTAACGAGAATTTTGTGAATAAAAAATGAAGTCAATAAAAATTGATGTTTAAAATAATATACGACAAAAGGTTGATCCTTAAAATAGCATTTTTCGGTAAGTTTCTGATTTAAATGATAATTTTCCCATTCTTCTTGATTTTTTCTAAGATTGGAATGAAATCAAATCAAACCAAACCGAATCTTAAACCAAAACCAAATCAATCTCAAAATTATTGTGGTAAATAAAACTGAATTCAAATGTGTTTTGAGGCAACTGTGCAAAAATGGAGAAATTGACATCGCTGATTCCTGAGGATCTTCTTCAAACGGTGAAAACAAGCAGCGTCGATGATCTTCTCTCCACTTCTTCTTCTCTTCTCTGTTTGTTTCTAGAACTTCCTCAATTTCACCAAGTACGCACCGTTACCCTAAAACCATCTATTCTCTGTGTTGCTATCTTCAATTGGAATTCTCATTGCTCTCCTTTTTCTCCTGGTTTGTGTTTTCAGGCGGTGAGTGAGTTAGCGAATCCTGAATTGGGTTGCTGTGGGAAGAACGAGAAGACGTCTCTAGACTTGAAACGTCGCGGAAATCTCTGTTTTCGCAGCCGTAATTTTGACGATGCTTTGCGTTACTACTCTAAGGCTATACGTATGGCTCCACTAGACGCCATTGATGGAGGCAAGAGCTTACTCGCTTCTCTATTCCTGAATAGAGCTAACGTCCTTCATGTATCAAACCTTCTCTTTCTCTAGTTTCATCAATTAAATCGCTAAGCTTGTTTCTCTTTGTAGCTTCTCATGTATCTTGTTTTAGAATCTGGGACTTGTCAAAGAGAGCTTGCGGGACTGTCATCGCGCTCTCCGGATTGATCCTTATTATGCAAAGGTTACAATTGCTTTGGTTAATTTGGATCCATTTCAGCTCTTAATTTTGCCATGTCACTATAATTTTCAGTGATATTTATTTCAGGCTTGGTATAGGAGAGGCAAACTTAATACTCTTCTTGGAAACGGTAAAGATGCATTTCGTGACATTACAGTTTCTATGTCTCTTGAGTCATCACTGGTGGGGAAGAAGCAGCTACAAGAGGAACTTAAGGCTATTCCAGACTACCAGAATAAGCAAACATCGGAACACAATGAATATCATCCCAGCAATTATGCTGGTGTGGGTGAGATTTTCCGCCCATATTTAGATATTCAGAGATTCATCAGAGAGGAATGTTGGATTTTTGACCTTTCCCTATTATTGGTCTGTAGATCAGCTGCCGAGTGTGCAAAGTGAAGTAAAGTTGCGTTGTGTATCGACAAAAGCGAAAGGAAGGGGTATGGTATCAGAATGTGATATTGAACAAGCTTCTGTGATTCATGTCGAACAACCATTTAGTGTGGTATGAACTCTGATACACAAATTATGGGTTATTGAACTATTAGGAGGAAGCTAATAAATTCTGGATGAAGATAAAATTGTTTCATGCTTGAAACGGACAAAATTTTCTTTGTTCCTGATCAATGATGGTACCATTTCATATAGGTCATATCAAAAAGTTGTCGGGAAACACATTGCCACTTTTGCCTGAATGAGTTGCCTGCTGATGCTGTTCCATGTCAATCGTGCCCAATACCTGTCTACTGCTCAGAGTCCTGCCAAATTCAATCAGGTGGAATGCTGTCCACAAATGAGACAGACAAGCATCAGCTGCATCACACTTTTCAGGATCTACCTGATGATATTGTGGAGCATATTAAAGGTGTTACGTCAGCTGACATACATTATTCTGAAACTGAATGCATTCAAGAACACCAGAATGAGTGTGTTCAAGAACACCAGCATGAGTGTCATGGAGCCAATTGGCCTGCTGTACTGCCTTCTGATGCTGTTTTAGCTGGTCGAGTTATAATGAAGTCAATAAACCAAGAGAAAACAGCTATGGATCTTTCCAACCTTCAGGAGATATTAGTATGTCCTTTTACAGTAAAATTTTCCCATCATTTACAGCAATTACAGGAAATCTAATAAAGAATGACTACCCTATGTCTTCTTTACAGGAACTTTCTCATAGTTACTCCAAGATGAATCCAGAGAGCAAGTTGGAGTTACATTTACTTTCCATTGTATTGGTTTGGTGCCTTAGTAAATCTTGCTGCCCTGATCTTTCGGTCTGTGAAGCTTCTGTGACACAGGTTGTCCTCTACATCTCTCTCTCTGCCAATCTCTCATTGAAGTCAATTTTGCTCTCTAGAAAATTGTGCAGTTCTGACGTATGACTTCAATGGATGCTGCCGACTTAGTCTTACAAGTTTTGCTTTCTTCCATAAAAGATGACGATGTATTGCTTCTGTGATTTTTTTGTCCATTGGAATTTACTATTTAGTTTACCACCTATTGTCGAGATATAAAGATATTGTTTCAAATTGTGTTTGATTTTCTTAGATTAAATCTAATCCTCATTGCCAAATAGTTTACCGCCTGCAACAATATGCATATAGTTCACTGGGTTATCATGAATTTATGGAGAAGTTAGCACTACTCTTTTGTTTTTTTTTTTCAAAATTTACTTATTGAGTTGTTGACCGCTGTCTGGATTTTTCCTTTCTGTGCAGACTATTATACTGCTGTCACAAATCAAGGTGAACTCTATGGCAGTTGTCCGTATGAAATCCAGCGGCGATATTTTCAAGTGCAACCCATCTGGAAACGTCTCAGCAAAAGAGCCGATTCAGAGTTTAGAGCAGGTTTGTCTTGGCAGAGGTACTGCTTATTAGAATGCTATTTTATGCCTCTTCTCACTTAGAGAACTCATTTAGAGCTAGGTATTTATTACCACTCACAAAGATGCGATCTATTTATAACCTGGTTTTCTATGTTTCCGTTATATTTTGAATTTCTCTTCTATGAAACTTTGTGAGCTTTCCACCGTTGGAGGTTATGACCTACATTGGTTCTTGCTCAAGATCTCTTTCTTACGTCTACTGTTACTTTTTAATACACAGATCAGAGTTGGTCAGGCTCTTTATAAAACTGGTAGCTTGTTCAATCATTCCTGCAAGCCAAACATCCATTTGTATTTCCTTTCACGTGGACTTGTTATGCGAACTACAGAGTTTGTTCCTGTGGGTTTTCCCCTTGAGCTGTCATATGGTCCTGAGGTATTCATGCGATGTTCTTGTCTCTATTTGTCACTTCTAGTCTGTATCATTTATCCGCTGTGTACTTCGAAGTCCATAATTCTTAAAATGTCAGTGTACATTACTATTCACAGGTTGGAAAATGGGATTGCAAAGATCGTGTTAGATTTCTGGAAGAGGAGTACTTTTTCCATTGTGGATGTCGTGGCTGTTCTCAAGTTAACATATCTGACCTTGTTATCAATGGATATTGCTGTGTCAACAAAAAATGTACTGGTGTAGTTTTGGATAGTTGTGCGGCCAAATGTGAGTCTGGGAAGCTAAATCATTTTTTGACTGCTCAAGAAAGCCTAGATCATCATTTTCAGGTAAACTGATATATATTAAACCAATTAATCAGGTTTACTAGCTTCCATACAGTTCATTTTATGAAATTTCCCTGCTGATAATGATGCTCATTAGTCATTCTTACTAGAAGCAGAAATTATTTTCCGCTTGTCAATTCCCTTTGGAATGAAGCAATGGAACGTTTTCATAGTCTATTGTCCATCTTAACTTTAAATTGTTATCTATTTATGCATTTAGGCAGTGTTTCTTAACGGAAATATCACCATTATAGTTTAGACTGGGTTTAATTGTGTTGCTTTCCTTTCACAGTTGAGGGAGAAGGTGTGTGCTAATGTCAGGGAAGTGGCTTCAAATTTGCTCACTAAACCTAGCGGTTCCCTTCATATAGAACCTGACATATGTTTGAAATGTGGCTCCCGGTACAACGTGGGAAATTCTCATGCAGAGGTGAACAAAGCTTGGAATCACTTAAGAAGGTACCTGTTTTTTTTGTTTGAAGCTTCAAGTTAATGATTAACGTGAAGTTTCTCTTTAACAATCTCTCGAGTGTGTCAGGGTGGACGAGTTGATGAATTCGGGACTGGCCAATGTTTCTGTATTATCAGATTGTTTAAGGTCCATTGCCGTTCTTAGAACTTTCCTTCACATGTATAACAAAGACATTGCTGATGTGAGTCAAAATCCTCTTTTTATTATTCTGTATTGCATATGGCGATTAAGCCACGCCATCTCCAACCTTCAGAGAAAACAGACATGACTAACACTTGAAGGTTTTGTTTGTTCAGGCGGAGGATAAGGTTGCTCAGGCATGCTATTTAGCTGGAGAACTGGTGGATGCAAGAAAGCATTGTGAAGCGTCCATTAAGGTAAACCCCATAATAGACTACAGAGTGTTTCAATGATTGACAATGATGAGAACAGCGGTTGGATAAAATCCGAAAACTGTTTTGAGTAAACTTGATATCTGGGAGACCAGATCCTTCAAACAACATTCAATTTTTGGGTGAGAGATGTGAGATAGATTTTACCATTTCTGGGGTTTGGTGGCAGATTCTGAAGAGGGTGTATGAGGATGAACACGTGGTAATTGGGAATGAAATGGTGAAGCTTGCGTCGATTCAGCTTGCATCAGGCGACTCCAATGGAGCTTGGGAGACTACAAAGAGACTGTCTCAGATATTCTCAAAGTATTACGGGTCACATGCTGAGACTCTCTTCTCTTATCTCCCATCTCTTAAGCAAGAAGCTGCCAAAGCTGTAAACTTGGCATCTTAACCCAAAAAGTTTGTGGTGTAATAATAACTTAGTTACTAACTGAACAAGTAAATGTGGCACGGATCATTATTTTAGCAGTAGTTTTCATGTGTGCGAGATTTACGAATTATTATATTCTGTGTAGATTTATTTATACCCACGGACTTGATGGGTTGACTTTTTCCATGCCCAAACGTAGTCCTTTTTATTGCTGAGTTTTGCTTATATCTTAACACGACGTCGTTTTTTCCCTTAACGATGTCGTTTTTTCCCTTAACGACGTCGTTTTTTCCCTTAACGACGTCGTTTTTTCCCTTAACGACGTCGTTTTTATCCTAACAAGACCTCGTTTCTATTTAAGCCGACGTCGTTTTTTGCGTTCAAATTGCTTTCTTCCACCAAATTGCTTTCTAGCTTAGGGTTTTGCTTGAAGGGTTTATCTTTCTCTCCGTGTCAGCTTGTCTGAAAATCCCTGAGTAGACAAGCAGATTTTGTTTTCGATTCAATCCGATTCGTAAAATCATGGGAGACGATTGCAATTTATATGTAATGCCACCAAGAAAGAAGAAGAATAAGGTAAAAGCCTTAATTTCAATCAGACTTTTTGGGGATTTCAACGTTAACGAGATTTGGAAATCGTTTTCACCGTGGACAGATGTGTGATAAGCTGAATTCAAGCAAGAACACAGTATCAAAGAGATGTCGGAAACGAAAGCTAAATTCAGATGAGAACATTGTATCGAGCAATTCTCAGAAACGGAAGCTGAAGCAAATAGAGCAAGAGAAAGAGAAACAGATCCTCTTTTCTCAAACCGATGAACGCTTAAGGTATGTCAACTCTTCAATCCTCAAATATTTGATTTCTTAGTTTTTTGGTTTATACGAATTTGGTTCTGAATTTTTGCAGCGAGCATAAATTACCTGATGATTTATTGTCGCTTTTACAATCTTCAAAAGCTTTAGGAAGAAAAGTAAGCAATTTTTCTAATCCTTTTTCAGTTTCTTAAAATATTTTACTAAAGATGTTTCTGATTCTTTATTTGGTGGTTTAATCTTTTATAATTCAGTCGGTGACTAAGAAGGAAGAACGTAGGATACCAATGCAACTTTTTAGAGCTGGTGTTGTTGTCACTGAGCATTCTGATGAATCAGTTGAAGAAAAAGATGACTCTTTTATGGAAGAAGAAGAACCGGAATATGCTGAAATCGAAATCCCGACTGTTCTAACTGATTCTGAGCAACTGGTTGATAATAATGCCTGTGGAATTACTTCTGATCTGATGATTCCTGCTGAAGAAACTGTGGTAGATGAGACTGTGGATATGATCCTACAAACAATTTGTCGTGATGATGATGATGAAGAAGGCTTACAAAGAATGGTTTGTCAACTCCGAAAGTTTGTTGCTTCTTTGTAGATTTGATTTGATTTGGTTTTGATGGGTTTGATATGTAACAGGATGAGACTATTGAGACTGTACAAGGACCTCGTGTGCCCGCATTTGTAGTTCATGTTTCAAGACCAGCTGAAGTTGAAGAGACAAGGAAGGATCTTCCGATAGTAATGATGGAGCAGGAGATCATGGAAGCTATTAATCATCACCCTGCGGTTATTATTTCAGGACAAACTGGGTGCGGTAAAACTACTCAAGTTCCTCAGGTCAGTTTACTGCATTTGTAAAGGATTTCTGATAGCTGAGTTTTGGTTTCAGATCGAAAGGCCTTTCTTTTTTTAACTAATCCAGTTTCTGTTTCTTAATCTTTCAGTTCCTTTATGAGGCTGGTTTCGGTTCAAAGCAATTCAGTTCTCGAAGTGGGATTATTGGGATTACCCAACCACGCCGTGTCGCTGTCCTTGCCACTGCCAAGAGAGTTGCATTTGAGCTTGGTGTTCGTCTAGGTAAAGAAGTCGGGTTTCAGGTTAGGTACGACAAAAAGATTGGCGAAAACTCCTCTATCAAGTTTATGACCGATGGGATTTTACTTCGTGAGATTCAGGTAATAGACGTATTTTTTCCTGGTTTGTTTTTGTAAGTTCTTTTCCATTTTAATCATGGATATTTGATTGCATAAGTTCTTCTGCTGCAGACTGATTTCTTATTGAGGCGTTACTCTGTGATAATTCTCGATGAAGCCCACGAGAGAAGCTTAAACACAGACATTCTAATTGGGATGCTCACTCGTGTCATAAAAATCCGAAAGGAATACTACGAGGAGCAACAAAGGAGTCTACAATCTGGAGGCACAGTCACCTCAGAAAACCAAATCATGCCGCTTAAACTTATATTGATGAGTGCGACTTTGCGAGTGGAAGATTTTGTATCAGGGAAAAGGTTATTCCCTAATGTACCTCCGCTTATAGAGGTTCCCACTCGACAGTATCCAGTAACTATACATTTCTCTAAGAGGACTGATATTGTTGATTATATCGGTCAAGCTTATAAGAAAGTGATGTCCATTCACAAAAAGTTACCACAAGGAGGAATACTTGTTTTCGTGACCGGGCAGAGAGAAGTTGACTATTTATGCGAGAAGTTACGTAAGTCTTCAAGGGAACTTGTTGTTCAAGCTGCTAAAAGGGATGCTTATGTGAAGAAGAAATGTGATCAAGGTTCATTTGGTGGTGTTGACATGAAGGAGATTGATGAAGCATTTGATGATGGCTCCAACAATCAAAATAACAGGTTTAGCTCTCATGTAGAAGATCCTTCTGAAACTGGTGATGGTAACTATGATGATTTTGATGAAGACGACATGTATGAGTCTGATGAAGACAACGATTGGGAAACGGTTGATGACGGCTTTGCAAGTTCATTTGTAGAGGTAGGGAATCTTGATGCTCTTCGAGCAGCCTTTAATGCTTTAACAGACAAAAACGGATCCAAATCTGCCGAGCCAACAAAGTCCATTGCAGAAGAGAATCAAGAAGTTGAGCAGGAAAAAAACACATCTCCAGGAAAATTACGTGTTCTTCCACTTTATGCAATGCTATCTCCAGCTGCACAGCTCCGAGTGTTTGATGAAGTTGAGGAAGGAGAAAGACTTGTCGTTGTGGCTACTAATGTAGCTGAAACTTCTCTGACCATTCCTGGTATAAAGTATGTGGTTGATACGGGTCGGGTTAAAGTGAAGAATTATGATTCTAAGACTGGTATGGAAACTTATGAGGTAGATTGGATTAGTCAAGCTTCGGCTAGTCAACGAGCTGGAAGAGCTGGACGAACTGGACCTGGTCACTGTTATCGTCTCTATTCATCTGCGGTTTTTAGCAATGTGTTTGAGGAATCTTCGCCTCCTGAAATCATGAAAGTTCCTGTTGATGGAGTCGTTCTTCTTATGAAATCTATGAACATTCCAAAGGTAAGACGTTTGTAGCCACCATTGTCAATGGCCTAAGATCTCTTTCTTCCATCTGTCTTGATAAATATTTGCCTTTTTATATTGCTTACAGGTTGAGAATTTCCGTTTCCAACTCCGCCTGAGCCATCAGCTATTAGAGAAGCAGAACGATGCTTAAAAGCTTTAGAGGCTCTTGACAGCAACGGAAGGTTAACGCCATTAGGAAAAGCTATGTCTCACTATCCCATGAGTCCTCGTCACTCAAGAATTCTGCTCACAGTCATCCAAATGCTAAAAGAAGCCCAAATTACTCCCGGGCGAATCTTGTTCTTGGATACGGTTGCAGTGGTAGCCGTTGAGCTTACCAAACCCTTTGATAATGCAGTTTGAAGGAGACAAGAAAAACGAGTCGGAAGATGCAGTCAAAACCGACAAGCAAGAAGATAAACAGCGGAAAAAGGAGCGGAAAGAGAAGATCAAAGCTGCTCGGGACAAATTTTCTAACCCAAGTAGTGATGCTTTGACTGTAGCTTATGCGTTGCATTCCTTTGAGGTCTCGCAGAATGGCGTGTCCTTCTGCGAGTCAAACGGGTTGCATTTGAAGACCATGGATGAGATGTCTAAACTCAAAGATCAACTTTTGCGGCTTGTATTCAACTGTTCTAAGCCTTCCGAAACCGAAGACGGTTTCTCCTGGACTCATGGGACTATACAAGACGTAGATAAGTCATGGAGAAACACTGCATCGTCATCCTCACGAAACCCACTTTTACAGAACGAAGAAGAGCTGTTAGGAGAAGCCATATGTGCAGGATGGGCAGACCGCGTAGCCAGAAAGACCAAAGCAACAGAATACCAAGCCTGTGCAGTTCAAGAACCCGTATTCTTACACCGTTGGTCATCTCTCATAAACTCAGCTCCAGAGTTATTAGTCTACAGCGAGCTCCTACTCACCAACAGACCATACATGCACGGAGCAACACGAGTAAAGCCAGAATGGCTGGTGAAGCACGAAAGTCTCTGTGTGTATTCTCCGCACCGCCAAGGACCCAAAACCATATTACTCAAGTGAGAAGGATAGAGTTGCGTGCTGGGTCATTCCAAGTTTCGTCCTCATAATTGGGAGCTTCCAGCTCACAATGTAGCAATAACAGAAGATAGAGACGAGCAGCGGCTTTGGATGCGCTTTGCTTCAAGGAGAGGTATTGTCTTGTTTGAAAAACGTTAGGAAGTTAATGGCTGGAAAACCTGAAACATTGTTGGAAAGAGAAGCTTGGGGTTTAGAAAGAGTTGGGAGTTTGGTGAACGCTTTGAGTGAGAAGAAGATTTATAGTTTAGAGAGCTTGAGAAAGAGTTGGAAACAGAATCCGAATGTGCTTTACTCTGAGATTGAAGTTTGGTTTCAAAAAAAATTTCGTCATCGTGTTAAAGAGCTTTGGCAGACAATGCTACAAGAAGCTGAGGTTCAAAGAGTTAAGAGGAGATGATGAGTGTTTTAGTTAGAGATTCTCTTTTTGAAAAAATGGAAGTTGTCTATTCCATAAAAAATATTGTAAGAAAATTAATGTACCAATCAAATTTAAAGGACAACAAATCTTTATTTTAATCAAGTAAAATGTCATAAAACACTATTCTATGTATAAATGTAATCATAAAAAGTATCTTGTTGTTTTTAAGGTAAGCGAGACACGTTGGATATAGAATAGTCACTGAAACCATGTCCCGCATAGCCGCACTTTAAGGTAAATCCACTAATCCCGGAACAATGAAAAGACAATATTACTCCTTATCCAGCTTGTTTCAGGTGGGTACAATGGTAATTACAAATAAACTAAACCAAACCCACACGATAGGATAAAACAAGGGGAGAAAAGCATCTGGTTTTGACTCTAAAACTAACAGCTAAACTTTGTCCGCTTCTCTGTTATTATTATAAAACAGACCTCTCCATTCTCATCTTCTTCAACAACACAATTTCTCCATTTTACAAAATCTAATCAATCGCAAAAACAAAACAAAGATTTTCTCAGATTTTTAATTTCCAATATTGAAAGATGAGTTCAGCAAGCAAAACATGGTTAGTAGCAGCAACCATCGGAGCCCTTGAAGCGTCCAAGGATCAGTTAGGCATATGCCGTTGGAACTACTTGCTCCGATCTGTGAATCAACGTATCCGTAACAATGTTAGATCAGCTTCTCAGGCCAACAAGTTCTCTTCATCCACCACCACCGCCGTCGCAACGGCTTCCGTTAAGAATGAGAAGGCGAAGAAAGCTGAGGAGTCTCTAAGAACAGTTATGTATTTGAGCTGTTGGGGTCCTAACTAATGCTCACGGATCAGAGATTAAGTTGATTGCTCAGAAGAATCCGACAGATTCTTCTTCGTGAGAAGTAATAAAAGTCGTGGTGGAGCGGTGAAATCGGAAACCTAAAAACCCTAGATCTTAATTTATGTGAACACCTGACTTTTAGGGCTTGGATGGATTGTTTGGGATGCAAGTATATGATGGATTGGTCGTGTAATAACTGCAAAATTATATTTGTACAGATGTAAACTGATAATGAGTTTGGGATGCAATAAAATATCTATAAAAACAATTTTGTAGTTCGTTCAAACGTTTTATTGGATTTAATAGTCAAATTACAAAAGCTGGTTTATCAACCTTTACTCCATTCTTTAAGCCATAGTGGTACAAATGATGAATCGATTAAAAAAAACGATGAATCGATTAAAAAAATGATGAATCGATCCAATAGTTAGTTATATACATAATACATCATATCCCAAAGTATATTTAGTAAAGCAAACCACAACTTTGTTGAAGTTTCTTTGATTAAAGCATATTTCTACATGTTGAATGTAGAGAAACTTCTGGGTTTGTTAATGATGTCCTATAATATAGCATATATTTTTCACACATTCTATTTGCCCATTTCAAATTTTGAAGCTCACCAATCGACTTAAAACCAGTTGCGGGCAATATCAATGATCAGTGAAACCCCAGTTTTACCCCTCATTCAATGTGTTCTATTTAACTTTTGTAAATTAAATCTAAGTTGGGCAAAAAGGTAATTTTTAAAGGTATTGACTCGTAAACGTCAGAAACGGAGAAAACCAGCGGCTAAGGCATATGGTTTTCACTTCAGTGCGGCAGTTTTGTCTGTTTCTGTTCTTTTATAAGAAACATGTCCATTCACATTATCTTTCATCACAAGATTTCACAAACTTCAAAGCTTAAAAAAAGGAGTATTTAAACTTGAATAATTCATATCAATTTGAGATGAGTTCTGCAAGCAAGGCATGCATGGTGGCTCAGGCCAAGAGGCTCTCCTCCGCCTTCGCCACCACCATGATTTCCGGTAATTCAAAGCAGGCTGAGGAATCACTCAGGACGGTCATGTATTTGAGCTGTTGGGGTCCTAATTGATGAAAACGGATACATGTTTCAAAATTCTAAATTAGGTCATCCAATAGGTGAAAGAAAGCATCTGGCTCGCTTGGGTCCCAAGACTCAAAAAGGAATGAGTCACATATGTATATGAGCTAAATGTATATACTCTAATCTTATCATCTTTACTTGTATGTACAATGTTCTTGAAGAAGCCCTAAACGGCTCTTGAATCAGTTGATTAATCTCAAATCATTTCATCCTGATTAATTCTAGCTACTTGTCTTCAACTGAGCTCTGACAAAATCCTGTGAATCATCATTATGATTCTCATTATCAATTCTCATGGTTTTTTTTTTTTTTTTTTTTATCAAAAGACTCGATAAGGTAAACACGTTTGAGATTGGTGGGCTCAAAAATTTCCTAATTAGCCAGTATTTAAGTGAAGTATGAGCAATTCTGTAAGCATGCATAAGAGTTAAAGACTGCATCTTAGGGATTGTGTTAATGTTAATCCCACTTTACATGCCTTATGTTAAGTACTGTTTCTTTGACCCAAACTCTAGTTAAGAATAAGGCTCTGCTTGGTTCCATACAGAGTTGAGAAGAGAGAGTAGAGAATAACATGAACTATAACAAAGTGATTTGTTTATTCGAAACAGAGAAATTACAGATGTTGTTTTTACACTTCTATTCTTCTTTCCTATGTAACAATTCAACTTTTCGAATCTGTAAACTAAAAACATTTTCTTGTACAAAGTGGATTAATTTCCCTCTTGCACTTTTATGAATGATGTTCTTTACAAATAATCAAGAAACTCCTCATGTTGTTAAAACCGTTCCTTCTCTCATTTTCTTTACAACCTCATTGCTCTCACTGAGCCTACTCGTTGTTCTTCAACCTGCAAATTACACCCATCAGATTAGCAGTGATCGTCATAGCCAAGTGCAGACACATGTAGCATGTCGTAATGAAACAGATGAGACTTTTGTTCGTAAGTAATAACTAGTTGCTCTTATTCAACAGACTTTTAGAAGACTAAACTATCATGACAACAACTGCCACATAACAGACACTACAAGAAATCTACCGCAAAACCGACGGAATTTCCGACGGAATATAATTCCGTTGGAAAAACTGATGGCTTTCTGACGAATTTCCGACAAACATGAAAATTGATAATTCTGTCGGCAATTCATCGGTTTCCCATCGGTATTTTCCGACGGATATTAATCCATCGGTTTTTTTCCGACAGATATAAATCCGTCGGTTTTTTTCTGACAGATGTAAATCCGTCCGAATATATGAACGTTAATATAGCCGTTGTAATAGCCGTGTAAAACCATCGGAAATCTGTCGGTTTTTTTCTAACAGATATAAATCTGTCGGAATATATGAACGTTTATATAGCCGTTGTTATAGCCGTTTAAAAACCGATGGATTTCTGACGGATTTTCGACGGTAAGCGTTCTTTTATATATGTTTCCATACTCCTCCATTCAATCACAATTTTTATATTTCAACACTTCAATTCTAAAAAAACACGTCAAGAGAGAGATGTCTTCTTCTAGATATTTTAGATCGTGGATGGAGGAAGAAATGTTTGATCCGGAGTCGAAGTGATTAAACGATGGTTATACACGAGGTATATGCGAGTTCATGACGGTTGCAGATAGCAGATTTTGTGAAAGATCTTTTGCCTGAAGATAATCTTGCACCGGCATCATACTACGAGGTACAAAAACTTATAGCTGGTCTTGGTTTGCCGTATCAAGTGATAGATGTGTACATCGACAATTGTATGATATATTAGAGAGAAGATGAAGACCGGAGAAGTTGTCAATTTTGTCGTAAACCACGGTTTCAGGATACTAGTGGGAGAGTTCCAATTCCATTTAAACGTTTGTGGTACTTACCGTTGACTTTGAGGTTGAAGAGGTTATATCAATCTGAGCGCACGGCAGAGCAAATGAGATGGCATGCAGTACATCGTCAAGATGGAGAGATTACACATCTTTAAGATGCAAAAGCGTGGAAACATTTTCAATTGTTGTATCCGGATTTTGCGTTTGAAAGAAGAAATGTGTACCTCGGGTTATGTACAGATGGTTTCAATCCATTTGGGAAGCATGGAAGGCAGTATTCGTTGTGGCTCGTAATTGTAACACCGTACAATTTGCCCCCTGCTATGTGCATGCGTCGAGAGTTTTTATTTCTCTTCGTTCTTGTTCTCGGCCCTTAGCATCCGAAGAGATCACTTGATGTATTCCTCCAGCCATTGATCTATGAGTTACAAATGCTATGAAGTCATGATGTCGAAGTGTTTGATGTTTTGCGCCAGCAGAATTTTAGGATGTGTGCAGTTCTTATGTGGACCATTAGCAATTTCCCAGCATATGGTATGTTATATGGATGGACAACTCATGGAAGATTATCTTGCCCGTATTGCCAAGACAACACTAATGCTTTCCAATTGAGGAACGAAAGAAAGTCATGTTGGTTTGATTGCCATAGAAAGTTTCTACCGAGGGAGCATCCGTATCGTCAGTCCAAAATATTATTTATGAAAAATAAACAAGTGTTTGATGCTCCACCTGATGAGATAGACATAGACGGTAGTACTTTATTGCAGCAGTTGAGAGATTTTGGGGCTGAGATGACTTCTAAATGTGGGGGTAATGGGCATGAACCTGTTTACGATACCGGAGAAGTTCATAATTGGCATAAAAAGAGTATCTTTTGGGATTTGTCTTACTGGAAGGACCATATATTGAGGCAAAATCTCGATGTGATGCATGTTGAAAAGAACTTCTTTGACAACATCATGAATACGGTTTTAAACGTCCCGAGAAGACGAAAGACAATCTGAAGTCTAGGTTGGACTTGCCAGAGATTTGCGATTGTGATTTTCTTGAAATTCTTCCGAATGGTCAATATCCTTTTGCTCCGTACTGGTTGGACACAGAAAAGAAAAAATATTTTTTTGACTGGATTCAAGACGATGTCAAATTCACTGATGGATATGCATCTAATCTGCGTAATTGTGTCGACCGCGGAGAAGGAAAGTTTATCGGAATGAAGAGTCATGATTGTCACGCTGTGATGTAGCGACTTCTTCCATTTGCTTTTGCCTATCTCCTTCCATTTGATTGCCACGCTGTGATATTTCCCCCATCTTTTTTTTGACGTTATGGAACATCTTCCGATCCACCTCCCCCGAGAAGCCGCACTACGTGGTCCTGTTCAATTCTGTTAGATGTATCCTTTTGAGCAGTACATGTTCCATCTAAAGATGAAGGTTAAAAATTGAAGTCGAGTTGAGGGGTCTATTGTCGCACAGAGCCTCAACGAAGAAGCCTCACATTTTGGGAATATTACTTTCCACCAGAAGTTTGTACGAAGAGTAGACGCCCTGCTCGCCATGATGATAGAGGTGAGAAAGCCATTTATCCCCTGGTGGTCCCTGAGTTATTTTCGCAAGTTGGTCAGGTCAGTGGGAAAGGAAAGAAACGCAAACTATCACAATAGGAGTGGACCCACTTGCATATGTATATCCTAACAAATTGTGAGGAGATGACGGAGTACGAAAGGTAAAAAACTTAACTTAGTTAAACACTTGATTATTTTATACCTAAGTATTAGCTTTTAGAGGTTATATAATATTGTTTGCTTTCAGGATTTACATGGCATTAATACGTGGCTATTTTCCAGAACATACTGAAGAAGAACTTGAACGGTATAAGGAGAACGATTATATAACTTGGCTGCAATTTTACGTAAGTTTTAAAATACGGTTATTATATAATTTTAAGATTAAATACGTAAGTGTTTTATTTTAATTTTGTGTAAATTATTTTTTTAGGTTTCTGAGGGAATGAAATGTGGACAAACCTTTCCGACTTAGTTAGTAGAGTTTGTTACTGGCCCAAACTACATTACAACCTCATACCCTAGGTATTGCAGTTGGGGATTTGCGTTTAGGATTCATGATGAAGGAAGGCCGAGGCCAACTGCAGATTATGGTCTTTCGGCTCAATCTGGTGATGTTATCTACTATGGGATTGTCAATGAAATATTGCTAGTGCGCTACCCAGAGATGTTAGACATGAGGTGCATTGTTTTTATGTATGACTGGTATGATCCTGAAGTTGGGCGTGGGGTTAAGGTGGACCAGTTTGGCGTCACGTCAGTAAATTCTAGTAGGAGACTTCGTAAGTATTACCCATTCATCCTAGCATCACAGGCAGACCAGGTTCGGTTATTTTAATAAATATTTTAAGAAACGTGAGTTATTGGATTCTTCTTTAGTTTTAATAATTAATTGTTTGTTTCAGGTATACTATATTTGTTACCCTCGGGTAACAAGGCGTTCAGATCCTTGGATTACAGTGACTCCAATTAATCCAAGAAGAAGAATTTATGGAGTTTCTGAGCCCGATGCTTTGCAAGCAACTAGAAATGTTCCAATGGATCTATTTCAGCATTCTTTTGATATCGACCTTATGGTAGATTTCACAGCATTCGGTGATGATAGAGTTCATTCAGAATCAGAAGAAGAACTTGGAGAATTTGATGAGGACGAAGACGACATTCCTTCTGAAGGATCATCATCTGAGTCAGAGTAGTTACATTTGATCATTTGTTTTTATTTATATTTTAGTAAATTCAAAAAGTATTTTAATAATTATGATCATTTGTTTTATTTATACTTTATATTTTAAATATTTTTTAAATAATAATTCTCCTTAAAAAACAGAAAAAACTACCAGAAAAAAACAAACCATAAAACAAACAAAAATTATACAAACAAACCATAAAACAAAAAACCCAAAACATCCAAAACCCATGAAACCACAAATCCGTCGGATAATGCAGGTCTCTTCATTGGCCAGTCAAACCTTAAAAACTAACACGTCGAATCCCTAAACCCGTCGGAAATCCATCAGAAATTTCTGACGGATTTCCGACGGGTTTGTGTTGACCGTCGAAAATTTCTGACGGATTTCCGACGGGTTTGTGTTGACAGTCGGAGTTCCGTCGGTAATTTCCGACGGGTTTAGGGATTCGTTATCGAAATTCAAAATTTCACGAAGAACAAACCTCAAGATACAATTATAACAACTATTGCAAAAGAAATGTGACGAAACAAACTTGTACATGATATAATAAAGATGATATACCAAATTGTCATAATTTAACCGGAAGAGTTGCATATAGAAACATATACTTACATAGAGATGTTTATGAAACGTTATTAAAATAAGTTAATGTTATGAATTTGATACTACGAATGATGTTTTAAAGGAATTTGATACAACAATCAAAGAAACTTGTAAGTTTTCAATGATTCAATATAGGTTTTTAGGGTTTATTAGTTAGATTTGTGGATTTAGGATATTGGAATTTAGATTTTAGGATTTGAATAGATTTAGGGTATTGAAATGTTTTAGGATTTGGATTTGGATTTGGATTTGGATTTTGATTTTGAATTTTTGGTTTAATTAGATTTGGATTTTGATTTTCAATTTTTAATTTTAATTGGATTTGGATTTCTATTTTGAATTTGATTTTAATTGAATTTTTTTGTGGTTTTGTTTTTGGTAATTATAAATATATAATTTTAGAAATTTATTTGTTTTAGAAATTTATTTATATTTTTATTGTTCAATGGTATTTGATTTTGAGTTGGGTATTTTATATAAATTATTAAAATTTCGAATTCATAAATATTTTTAGAAATTTATAATGATTTTTGAGATTTATAATTATTCTATTAATTTATAATTATTTATATTAATTTATAATTATTTTTAGTAATTTATAATATTTTTTAAATTTATATATATTTTTAGAAATTAAAAATGGTTTTAGAAATTTATAATTATTCTATTAATTTATAATTATTTTTATAAATTTATAATGATTTTTTAAATTATATCTATTTTTAGTAATTAAAAATGATTTTAGAAATTTATAGTTATTTTATTAATTTATAATTATTTTTAGAAATTTATAATGATTTATTTTGGATTTAAATTTTTTAAGGAATTACGGACTATACGACCATTCTACGGCCCGAGTACGTGGTGGTTCCGGTAGGGGTAGAGGTGCGAGGAGTACTCCTACGCAGTCAACACATATCCCGGAGACCGAGTCACCACCACCCGTTGCTACACCGACACCATCCGCTACTGCACCGATACAAATGAGCGTCGAGGACTTTGTTGCTCTACCAGGACGAGATAGATTGACTCGTCTTCATCCGGGTTGCGTTGGAAGAGACACATGGTAAGTTTGATTTTTCATTTTAAGAATTTTGAATTTTATTTACTAATTTTTATTTTACTATTCAAATTCTTCGAAATTATTTTGTTTTGTAGGTTTGGGAATTCCGGAAATAGGATTTCAAAGTCTATCAACCGGATGCTCAATGGATTGCTTCAGCATCCATATCCGACAAGAATTTACTTGGGACAGTCACATGACCGCTGAGGTTAGACGATGTTTCGATAAAAAAACATCGAGAATGTATTCGTGGAAGCTGAACGAGTGGAAGGAGAAGTGGAACAAGAATGATGTGCCACGGGAGTTGGTTACGAACCCGGGCCTATGGAACGGGTTATGCGCTTACTGGAGTGAAGACGCTACGAAGACAAGCTCCACAACCCACTCTACATGCCGGAACAGCGACCGCAAAGAAAAGAGCAAGGTGACGCACAATCTAGGAGCGGTTAGCTTGGTCACAAGGGCAAAACAACTAGTAAGTTTTTTGTTTACTCAATATGTTGTTTTTTCAGTTTTAGATTCATAAAATTTACTCAATTTGTTAATTTTGCAGTTTCAAAAAGAAGGTGTCCAACCTTTTACCCTCAGATTGCTCCAGGATGCACACACCAGCAGGAAGGACAATGAAATCCATGATGCGGTAGCTCGGGAGGTCATTGACAACATCAAGAAGATGGGTGATGAGTTCCTGCTTTCTCAACCTCTCACTGAAGGAACCCCGCCCCTCACCGAAGTTCCTTTCGACAAAATCAACGAGTTCGTCTATGAGGTAAGTAAAGTTTATATTTTAATCAACTTTTTTTCATTTCGAATTTTTATTCAACTTTCCGTTTGTTACCACAGTATACTCCGAAGACCAAAGGTCGAGGCTTTGATATTCAGGACGATGTATCATCTTCGGATACTTCACGTTTCTATGGAGATTCTTCCAATCTTAGGACGCAGCTCGTACAAAGGGACGTTGAAATGGAAGAAATGAGGACCAAGATGCAATGCATGGAAGAAGCCCGAGAAGCCGATAGGTTGCAGCAAGAAGCGGAATGGGAGAGAACTCGAAAATTGGAGGCGGATCACGAGGCGGAACGGGAGAGAACAAGAAAATTGGAGGCGGATCACCAGGCGATGGTTGCTCGGATGAACGATTTCATGTCTCGATACCCACCACCACCACCGTAGATTTAGTTTTAATTATTTTGAAAACAATATTTCTGTTTTTTTTATTTGAATTTTTTAAATTTTTAATAATATTAAATATTAATTTTAATTTCTATTTTTAAAATTAAATTTTATTTTATTTTTAATTTATCACTGGGAAACATTGATGAGTTTAGTATATTGACTCAAGGAGCAGACAATAAGAGATCTGTACAGTCATACCGTTGCTTCTGTAGCATCGTTCGACTTGTTCTCGCTAAGGTAACGCTCAAAAGCCCCATTTCCTCTAAGTATTTTTGCTGTGCATCCACGAGAAGCTTCTGAGCCTGTTGATTCCTCCTCATCTACAATAACTGCGTCGATTCTTTCATCTCCCTTTTTATCATCTGGAATCTGAGAAAAGAAATGAAACAGACGTGTGAAGGCAAGAGTTATATAATAGCTTAACAATATTTGCAGTAGGTGAAGTACCTCAAACATGGCTTCGGTTAGAATGCTTTCAAGTAAGGCTCTTAGTCCCCTTGCACCTGTATTTTTCACCATCGCTTGCTTGGAAATCATCCCGAGCGCTTTCTCTGTAAAATGCAGCTTTACCTGAAATTTTGCAATAGATCATGCAGTCAGGAACCAAAAGGTCATGCTTAAACTGAAAACTGAATATTTTTACATGCAATATTGGCAAGTATATATTTCAAGAGAGCTTACATTGTTCATGCTAAATAGTTTCTTGTATTGTTTCCCAAGAGCATTTTTGGGTTCTACAAGCACCTACAGGGAAAAAAGCAAAGACAATATTATAAGAAGGGCTAAAAATATCAAGGCCTTGATAAATGGTAACCACTATCTCGCATTGATTTCACTAGTTTTAATGAAGCAGCAACATGAGCAATCAAAGAAATCCACTATTATGATAAAATACTACAAGCTGCGAAAAATGTTACATTACCCGAATAAGCTGGTCCTCTGTTAGAGCTGACAAACTAACTAATATGGGAAAACGTCCTACAAACTCCGGTATAAGGCCATATGCGGTCAGATCGGCACTCTCAACCTGAAATGCATGGGCTAGATATATATAACCAATTAACTATACTTTGATACTTATCCAAATCAAGAGATGAAGTGAATAATCAATTCCACATTTCATATTTAGTCATTTTTGCTATAGCTGCCCTGAGTTTGTTGATTAGAATTATGCACAGTGGCTGTGTGGAACTCATTTCTTCAATATGCTGGTTAAGATGGCCATTTCATGGCATTAGTCTGATGAAAAAATATAATAACCTAACTTATTTGTTTTTTACGCTTCTTTACTATATTTACCTTGAAAAAGTATGCTTCTATGTTTGTGTGGTAGTTTAAATGTTGTTGGATACTTATGGTTGAGATTAGTTGTGCATCAAATGTATCTGTTTTTTTTGTAGATACTATGACATTGATGCTTACTTTCCTAAATCTTATGTGATTATTAATTCAGTGGCAGGCAAGCTATGAAAGAAAGGCCATCTTAATCTTGTTTAAGTACACCATTTTTTTTGTATCAAACCTCCATGTCCCAAATCTCTTTTTTTCGCCTTTTCAGAGCTATGTTTTACTTTCTAGAGTTAAATATATTTGGAAATTAGGTTAATAAGATCCATTATTTGAGGTTATTTGGCTGATAAAATATGAAGATTCGGGGTAAATTGGTTGAGAAGATCATATCACCAATGATAAGTAATGTTTTGCTTAATAAAGACATGACTCTAAAGATATTGGATTTCAGCATGGTTATGCTCTTTTGCAATTGATTTTACTCGATTTCCTCAGTTAGATGTTCTGAAGCTGCTAGAACTTCAAGTATCAAGATCAACTTCATGATTCATAAACTTTATTATTTTCTTAAAATATTATGTTACAGGAATATCTAATGCTCAATCCCGTTTAATCATTTTAGTTTGGTTATTGGATAGTCTTGGTTAGTACCATTGGTTTAACCCAATGAAACTATGGTTAGTCTATATGTAAGGCTTTTTAGCCATTTCTGATAATTAATCAATCAAAATAAACTTTCTCTTAATCTCTTCTTCTCCCTAAATTCATGTTCATTATCATCTCTCGTCATCCATCACTAAATAAATGTTCTTCGAGCTAATCTTTCTTTCTTTCTTTATGACTAGCTTCTAGGCTTGGTTTGCCTTTTCTTCGATCTTCATCTTAAGCCAGAATTTCTATAAGCATTTTATTGTTTTCGCTTTTTTCTTCGTGACAGTACTTGACTCCACTTGCAAATTCGTCCAAGTGTATTGTTACAAAGAAAATAACATTGTTATAAATTCATATGGTGCTTTTTGCGAAACCGTGCTACATACACACTTTAATTATGGGTCTAAATTTTTTTGTTTTAAAATGTTTAAAAGATCGATTACCTACAGGAAATTTATGGATCACGAACTTGCGGAGGAGTTTGAAAGGGTATGAGAAATGTATGAGTTCTCCGTTATAATGTGGTACCCAAATTACGAACACGTTGTTTATCGGTTGCAGGGGCGGATGTACGTACCAAGACAAGAAAGGGTGCACCCATATTTAAAATATAAAATATATATATATATATATATATATATATATTTCTTAGTAAATATATATTGTGCATCCATTAAATCTGAAATTTTGCACTTATGTTTTTTGATTAATTACACAAAAAAACTTTAGGCTGAGACCAACAAAAGAAAATAAAAATTAAGCCCAAATAAACTTATTCTAAAACCCAATTATATTAATATAGATTTTACATTTAAAACTCTAATTTGTAAAACATAACTGCATTTTATATTTTCTTAAATGATTTCATATTTCTTCCTTGTTGTTGGCATGCACACCCTCAGAAAAGTTGGCTATTGAAAAGTTAATAGGTACATTCATTTATGCTAACTGATACATGTAAAACTGTTAAATTAACATTGAAAATTTTAAATAGACCTAGACCCACGTTTGGACGAATATATATGTAAGCATTGCCTATTGAGTTGCAGAATGAGGAGTGTCATCTCAGTATGCCTTTATGACTAAATAAACATTATAGATGTTTCTCAGCATAATCCGTAGAATGGTAGATAGGAACCGATAAACAGGAAAAAAGCGAGAGCTCAAGACTATTAATTGAAGCATCGGTTGTGCGAAAACATCTCCATGTGTCGGGATCTGGTTCAGAATATATATTTTCATGACTTGGTATGGTGGAAAAGAGTTTAGTAAAGGATAGAGTGTTGATTGAACTACAAAGAGCTTACCTCTGTAGCGACGATAAAACTAAGTCTCTTACGTTGAAGATGAATAAGCACGTTGATTGGAGTTCCACAAATTTAGAGCTGGGCATGGTCAAAATCTAATCCTAACTGTATTTCGTACCGTAACTGGACCGTAATCATATAAAATGGTTAAAAACCGTGATCGTTAACCCTACAAATATAGTATTAGTTATGGTTAAGCGTAAATTATTAATCATAACTATTAATTAACCGTAATCGTATAAAAACCGTTGGTTAACTACATAATTAACATTAAAATTATAACCATAACCGTTTTAAAAGTAGAAAAAAAATACACATAATTAATCATAATCGTAATTTTTTTGTGTAAACTAACAGCCCTACTAATCTCAAGGTTCAAAATTCGCTAGGCGGTAGCTAGGCGCTCACTAGAGGCCTAGCGCTGAGACGGATTAATCGGGGTCTAGACAGACCTAGGCGTTAATAGAGTATTTACATAATTTGTTTAATATTTTTATATTTATATAGTAAATTAGTATAAGTAAAAAAAAAATTCTCTTGAAATGTTTTATTTCCATATTAAATATTTTTGTGCTTTATATAAAAATATTTTTGTTTCAAAAAGAAAACAAATAAAACTAAAATGTAAGAAAAATAAAAACATATTCAAAAACCAAACTAAAATTCAATGTAGAAACATATCTGAAATAATAAAACTTAAACCCAAAGTAATCTTAAATAAAAGAATGAGTTAAAAACACCAAAAACTGTAAATCAAAACCAAATCAACTAATCTTCTTCTGCAAGCACTTCCACGTCCATCACCTGCTCATTATCAGATTCAAATTCAATATCATTGACAATATCATGTTCTTCATCAGAATCAATATCTTCTCTAAGATCATCATTTGGAGCTTGGTAAATAGGTTCACCATTAGGCTCTTCACCCATTTGAACTGGCACCTCCACAAACCATTCTTCTGTATTTCTTTCATCTCCATCATCAAGAATCACATCAATATTTTTACCTTTGATCCTCATTTGCTTGTTAAACAACTTGGCATTGAATTGGATGTAGACTATACTATTAAGTCGACTAACATCTAGTCTATTCCTTTTCTTAGTATGAATCTGCAACATAACAAGTAGTAAACGTCTCAAAATCAACAAAACAAATTCAGACCTCCAGAAAACTAGTAAAGAAAACACGAACCCCTTCAAAAGCACTCCAGTTCCGTTCACAACCAGATGAGCTAGATGTCAAAGAAAGAATTCTTGTTGCTAACTTTTGCAAAGCAGGCACATGACAGCCATATGTTGACCACCAGTTCCCTAGAATACAAATTCAAAATCAAGAAACATGCTGATCAAAGAATTATTAAGGTTCTTAAGATAAAAAGAATACCTGGATCAAAATTTTCATTATTTTTTTGACATCCTTTTAAAGCGATTACTCTCCCAAAGGCTTCAGACTTTGTTTTGTAGATATTAAACTCATGATTGACCACTTTATCTTGTGTTTCATAGTCATCATGGTAAAAAGTCTCCACACAATCTATGAATCCATCCACTACGATCTGATCATGCTCGATGGTTGTATCCTTGTAGAAGTAGTATGGGTTCAATATATAGGTGCTCAAATGCAAAGGAGAATCCAACCTACCTTTTATTTTCTCATCAATGCCATCAAATATAGGTTTGTGATTTCTCTCCAAGTCATTAGAAGCCTTCTTAATCTTAATCCTTGCTTCTAAGAGCTCTCCATAAATAAAACCCATTGAAGGTTTCTTCTCTCCATCAGCAATCCTAAGAAGTTTCACCAAAGGTCCAAAAACATTCAGCACAAACACCACACCATTCCAAAATGCAGAGCTCATAACAGTTAAGAAACAGTTTTTTCCCTTTGCACTCTTCTTATGTTTGGATTTGTCCCATTCTTCACTATTGAACATCGACTTTAGTTGTGTCTTTTTATCCAACAAGCTCTGTAGTGTCAAGAAAGTTGTTGCAAATCTTGTTTGTCCTGGTCTCACAATATCTCTTTTCTTGGTATGAAATCTCATCATTGCTAAGGTTTTATGATGAGCACATATGAAAACCGTAAGATCTTTAGCTTGCTTAATGATTTTTGTAAACTTAGGCAACTTAGAAATACTTTCAAGAATGAGATCAACTGTATGAGCAGCACAACCCGTCCAAAAAATATTTGGCCTCTTCTGTTTAAGCAACTTTGCTGCCACCACATTGTTGAGAGCATTATCTGTTACTACTTGAATAACTTTCTCAGCACCAACTTCTGCAATACATCGATCAATATAGTCAAAGATGTGTGACCCTGTGTGAGATTCTGTGGAAGAATCTTTTGCGGAAAGAAAACATGTTCCTCCTTTCGAATTGACACACAAATTCATTATGCTCCTCCTCTTCCTATCACTCCATGCATCAGTCATAACAGAACAACCATAGCATTCCCATTCTGCCTCGTGGCTCTTTAACTGCTCCTTAGTTCTTTCTTCTTCCTCTTTTAACAGAGGTTCCCTTAGCTGGTATTCAGTTGGAGGAACCCAGCCAGGTCCAAACTGTCCAAGAGCCTGACAAAACATCTTAAAAGCATCATTATCAATGGCATTAAAAGGAATACCTGATTGATATATCCATCTAGCACAATACTGCTGCACTTGATGAGCTTTTGCTTTGAAGATTACAGAATTCAGGTTTTGTTGTTTTTTTTGTGTGCAAAGAGTAGCTTCAGGATGGATAGCAGTTGCAAACTTATCCATAGGACCCTGAAAATTACTAGGTTTTAGAGTCTCAAGATTTTCTTCTAACTCATCTTCAAGTTTCTGCATATCTATATTCACTTCAGCTCTTAACATATCGCCTTCATGTTTCTTAGTCACCTTCTTCTTCCTTGCTTCTATGATGGCATTTCTACACTTAACTTGATCATATGTCAATGATTTCGAACATGGAGTGATATTTTCTGAGATGTGAGCAATATGCTCCTTGATCCGATACACTCCTCCAGACATCTCTTTAAAACACAACTTGCATTTAACTCTATCTGAGTTTTTTGAATCACACAAAATCCCATATTCCGACCCCCACGTCCTTTGAGTTTCTCTTAAGTGATGGTGTTGCATGCGAATCTGGTTGTGAAGATGGTGGATCATCCATGAGTGAGCACTGAATTGTGAAACAAGTAACTAGATCCTCGTGTCTCTCTCTCTGTTTTGGATTTAGGTTCAGAGAAGTAGAGACACAATAAGAAGTTAAGAAACATAAGTATAAAAGAATTAACTGATCAAATATATACCCCACTAGTCCATTTACCATAAAACCGTGGGTTTTCTCACAGATTAAACCAAAATACTGATTAGTCCAATTTGATCCGATTTCGCCGTTGTTCGCCGATTTGACCCGATCTAAAGCGCTTTGGTCCTATTTCAGCGAGTCACCGAGTTGTACCACCGAGTTGAGGAGAATCGCGGCGGTCATAGGGTTGATCCCGATTTTGCGGACGCCTAGCGGCCGATTTGGCCGATTTTTAGAACATTGACTAATATTAACTTTTATTTTAATTATCAAATAATTGAATCGCATTTAATCATATATAACCATAACTGTAACTGTTTTAACTATAACCGGTTTAATCGTAATTGTTTTAACCATATATTAAATGATTAAAGTTAAAGTTAAAAAAAATTCTAACCGTAACCAGTGGTTAACTAAAGATAACATTAATAACGGTAACTTTAGTCATGCATGAGCCGCATGAGCCTGCCAACTCTTGGGAACCATATACAACTTTAAACGATACTTGTTACACATGTTAGTGAAACCTTGTTATACATATTACCAAGATAACTAATACTACATTGTTAGCTCAATAATCTTCTTATCTAAATAAATTGGTAATTATATTATCGAGGTAACGCTGATACATGGAACATATCCGGTTAAAAAAATTCAAAACTTGGGATTCTCCCTAAATGTAATGATTACTTGTTAGCACATGTTAGCTCTTTTATCCTATCAGAAAAATAACAAGATAATAACATTTAAATCAATAATTTCTGTAGATTATGATTAACGTTATCGGATAGCAGATGGTAATGATTTCAATAATTACATTAGCAAGCTATAACACTGCACATGGAAGCTGGCATGTTAACATACTCACCCTACACTACCATAATTATACTATTGATGAAAACTCATGTTGGGCCAAGCCCACTGGATACTTTATAATGAGCTGGGCTTAGACAACGAGACGTCACCCCCCCCCCCCCCCCAAAACCAATCCCGTCGCGGTGGTTCTGCCATGGCGATCATGGCCGTAGCCGCTCTCTTTCACGCCCGGTTCCCTCTTCTCCTCCGTCATAGTCTCCCGTCTCCGTCGTCTCCGTCTTCTCTTATTTACCATCCCAGAAATCATCTATCCGATGGACTCAGCTACCGATTACGCTCAATTCTCCGTTATTCATCCTCCGACGGCGCCGGCGGAAATGACAGTGGAGATTCTGTTACCGTTAACGATTCCGTTAGTATTGTTGCCGACGTTCAGACTCCGAATTACTTGAAATTCACCGATGAAGAGTTGATGAAGCAATGCAGATTAGAGACATTCAGAGTTTCAGGACCTGGAGGACAACACCGGAACAAACGTGACTCCGCCGTTAGACTTAAACATCTCCCTACCGGAATCGTAGCTCAAGCCGTTGAAGATCGTTCACAGCACAAGAATCGTGCTTCTGCTCTGAACCGTCTTCGCACGCTTCTCGCCATTAAAGGTCTTTTAATCTCTTTTTCTCTCCCAAAGTTTCATTCTTTGAACTGTAAATTTCTCAATTTTGCTTATAATTTTGAGTTTTTCCAGTGAGGAACAAAGTTG
Source organism: Cardamine occulta (assembly GCA_028015245.1). Classification (NCBI taxonomy): domain Eukaryota; kingdom Viridiplantae; phylum Streptophyta; class Magnoliopsida; order Brassicales; family Brassicaceae; genus Cardamine; species Cardamine occulta. The sequence continues at coordinate 13,259,153 of CM051363.1, read as the reverse complement.
ATATTGTTGCGTATGCTCCTCCTCCAGAACTTCTTCAGATTCTACCTCCTAAGTCTACTATCAGAACTTCTTCTGGTTCACAGATTGGTCCTAACAATCCTAAATTTGTACCTGTATGACTCTGTTTCTTGCTTCAGCTCTGTCCTACACTGTTTCTTTTTACTCAAAGTAGACATTTTTATTTTACAGGGAATGCAAGCTTTGCTTGATGTTATTTCTGCTTCTGATGGTTCCATCTCTGATTCTGCCAAATTGCTGGGGTAACAGATTCTTCTTGAACCTGTGAATCTGTGATTCAATGTATTTGTCTTTTGTCTAAGTTTGACTCATCTTAGTGTTTGAATCTTTCAGTTTGAGTACTGGTGGCTTATCTCGTTTGATACTCTCCCATGATGGTCTTCGTCTGGCAGTCAATAGCATGAGAGCAGCCAAGGTACTTTTTATCTGTATACCAATCCAAATCCTCTGTTTTATGCCAATAAGGTAGTCATAGTGCAAAGTGTTTCGCTTTTTAAAATTCTGTAGACTTTTATCTTGAGATGAACCAATCTGAAACTATGTTTTTATGGTTGTGCTTCCTGGAAACAAGTCTGTGTGTAGCATGAAGTAGATGCTTGTCTTCCTCATTTTCCCATCTTCTTCCTGTCTTCACTACAGTTACTTAGCTAGTTGGCATTGTTTTATAGGTTTGGTTTTAGTAGCTGTTACTTAGTTTGGTGTTATATATATCATCACTGTTATGCGAATTTTCAACATCCTAACTAGTTTCTAAAGTGAGGATTTTTTCTTTCTGAGTTTCTCAGGGAATGAAGCCTCTCAAATAGTTGGGATGTATTGCTATTTGAAAAATGGTGTTCGGACTTTTGGAGGGGTTGTATTTGGGTAGCTGCTGCAGCACAGTGGTAATCATTTCATGCACCATATTTTGTATACAAAACAAAGGTGAAAATGTTGAGTTCAGTCTAACATTTGTTCTTCTAACATCATAAAAATAGTCACGTATTTGAGAATGATATACACAGTAATGTTTCATCCCCTTTTGTTGTGACTGTGTTGGAACTTGGAAGCTAAATACAGTTGGAAACATTTTTGGCTTAGATTCTTCCTTTTCTATCTCTCATCTTGTTTTCTCTCTACTGAATGAAGTCAATCTCGTTGGTAGTGTACGTGGAAATTGCAATCTGGTATTTTCTTGCATTTCAGAGCTTCATGGTTGTCTATGAGGGTTTGTATCATGCATGATGAAGCGCATGCAAGCTTCGGTTTCAATTGATTATCACTTGCAGTGGTGAGGGTATCTCCCTTTCAAAGATTTAAAATTACTTAGCGATGTTGTTTGTTATATAGCGATGTAGATTTGGCTCTTGTTGATCCGACGACCCTAGTGCCTCAGATACTAGTGCTTAGTATGCATATGTTTATTTACTTTTCTAAGATTAGCTACAGTGAGTGTACTTAACACGGATATTACACGCTTAATATTTTTGGTCAATGGAAGAAAAACCGGTCACTGCCTGCAGGAATGTTCTCAGGTATATTGGACATTGAAAATAGCAAAAGATGTTGATGCAGAAGAATCAGATTCTTGTAGAATGAGATTCTCTTCTTCCTTCCCCCACACAGGAAAAGAAATAACTTTTTTGGAGTTGACTCTTGAGAGAAATTTTGTTTATTCAGTTTTATCCAAAAGACAACAAGAGTTATGAGTGCATTCTGACTCACTCCTTGTATATTTCAAACATGGATCTCAATTCTGAAGGTGTGCTCGAGAAATCGATGTTCTTTTGACTTCTTCTCATGGAGTGAACAGAGACTTTTCACCTCTGGTATGAATCTTAAGATTCTAACGATGGATCAGTAGATGCAAATTTCTTCTAGTGATTGATCAGCTTTTGGTAAAAATCTCATGTTGATGCCATAGTCACTCTGCTCTCAAAAGAAGGAAGAAAGATATGTTTGTGGATGTTCTATTTTAGTCATAAAGCTCTTGCAGCATCTCTCTAAAGTGAGTTTGACTTTCATTAGACATAAGCCCTGTTTAATAATATTTGCAAGGATAATTCTAATTCCTTACTTTAAGTTAAAAGAAAAGATCTGATTCCTCAGCACTATTTTCTTGAGGAGGTTTTATTTCTTTTATTGGCAACTTTCTCATCTTGGCTTCATGTCTAATTGTATAATCATGTATATATACTTCATTATAGAAACAGTTCTTATAAGCTTTCCAAGATCCAATAGTGTCATTTTTAGTCTGTAGATATCAGATGAGACTTGATTTATCTGCCAAGCTTTGGCAAGTTCTTGGCCATGCCAAAGATCATGCATCTATTGGCAGAGCTATTGTACAAAATTACAATGAAAAAGCCTTTTTCGACATTGAAGTTGCGGTGGTTCGAGCCACTAGCCATGATGATTGTCCTGTTGATGACAAAACCATGCACGAGATACTCTTCCTTGTCTCTAACACTCCAGGATCAATCCCTTTTCTTGCTGAGCAGATCTCACGCCGTCTAGCCAAGACAAGAGATTTCTTAGTCGCGGGTAAAACTCTGTTACTCTTCCATCGTCTCTTGCGTGGTAGCAGTCGCAATATCGAGCAGCAATTGCATATTGCACACACCTCTGGTCATCTTCAAATAGGTTGCTGCTGGTTCATGATGAGCTTGGATTCTCCATCCTTTGTTTTTCTTCAGAACTATGTAGCTTATCTTCAAGAAAGAGTTGGATGGATCATCAACCAAGCTGGTAAGCTCGAACCTGTTATGTCTGGTGGTACAAAGTTTAGCCGTTACAAAGAGAAATCCATGGATCTTGTGTTCCACATCTTACCAAAGTGCCAAGAGTTCATCGCAAAGGTATTGAAGTGTTCACCGGTTAATGCTTGGCCTGTCGATAACATGGTCCAAGCAGCTACAGGCAACATCTTGAAAGAGAGTTTCCAAGTCTACATGACATATTCCGACGGGATAGCCGCTCTAATTAACATGCTCTTTGATCTTTCAAGACCTGCACGAGATTTAGCTTGTGGAATGTTGAGAAAAGCTTCTCAACAGATTCAAGGTCTCCGCATCTTGTATGAAACGTGTAGAGGATTCACCGGGATGAAGAGCTTGGATTACCCGTCTGTGCAAGCCATTACTATGGATCATATAGTAGCACTAGAGGAATGTTCAAGCTATACTCCTGCAGGTTCTGTGTTGAAGAGTATTGGAGGCAAACGAGGTTTCTCTGTTTCCACCAACTTAAGAGATCCAATCACTTGCAATGAACAAAAACAAGAAAAGCGTTGCGCCGGTTTTTCATCTACCAGTACTTTCTCATTTCCAGTGGAGACCAAAATCAGCATGGTTTGGGTTGTTTTCGACAATGAAGATGGTGATGAATCAGGTAACACAACAGAGAAAGTATATGAATGTTGATCATTCAAGAGGAAGGAAACAATCAGATTAATACGATTGCTGTCAATTTACATAATACCATTTAATACACTGTTTTTTACCCGATTTTATACAATAATTTAGTGCATACAGTATTTAAGAATCTGTTTTGGTTGTATGGAGTGGTTTTGCATTGTCACAAGTTTGATAGAGCATTTGAAACAAATGGATAAACAAAAAAAAAACTTCAAACCTTGTAGTGATTGATATCATATGCCTTCTGATTCTAAAATGTAATTTCCCGCTCTACAATTACATCAACAAAACTGATTTGTCTGAGTATTGTTTGGACCACTCAAGCTGATTTGCAATGAAGATCAAATACCCTAAAATTGAGCATAATAGATTCTTTACTTCCTATTATGATAGGGCCTAGTTAGAAATTAGACTCATGGGCCAATTCTGTTTTGGGTCTTCTACAAAATTACCAATGACTATGCATTTAGGACTTCACTAGATTGACATGAAGTGTCTGGAACATTACAGAAGACCCTCAAAGTCTTTAAACCAAATCTTATGTGGAACAATTTAACTAGAGGACAAAATAGTAACTAGAAAGCTAGAACATTCTCAATTTCTCTGTCATGACTTGAGTATTCGAGAATCTGTAGCATTCTTCACTTCATAATAAGCATCTATAAATTTACTAGAGACTTGCACCTAAATCCTCATAGAAAAGAGAACAAACAACAAGGTCATCACTAGAAGAAATTATCATTCCCTGTTTACCCCTTCTGCAAGAAAAGCCAATACTAAACCAAAGATGAAGCAAATCTCTCTCGCTTTGTTAGGTCTCTTTTTAATAGCTCTGTTCCTTGCAAAGATCAAAACAACTGAAGGGTCTTTACCATCTGCATTTGATTCTCCGGGAGGTCTACTATCTGAAATCTGGCGAGATCGGTTTCCCGATCCATTCAGAGTCTTGGAGCAAATTCCATTAGGTCTTGAAAGAGACCAGAGCGTGGCTCTGTCTCCTGTAAGAGTGGACTGGAAAGAAACACCAGAAGAGCATGTGATCAGGCTCGATGTACCAGGGATGAAGAAGGATGAACTAAAGATAGAAGTGGAGGAGAATCGAGTTGTGAGAGTAAGTGGTGAGAGGAAAAGAGAAGAAGAGAAAGAAGGAGATCATTGGCATAGAGTAGAGCGGTGTCATGGCAAATTCTGGAGACAATTTAGGATGCCTGATAATGTAGACTTGGACTCTGTTAAACCCAAGCTTGATAACGGTGTTCTCACCATTACCATCAACAAGCTTTCCTCAGAAAAAGTCAAGGGTCCAAGAGTTGTTGACATTGCTTTCGAAGAGGATCAAACTGGCAAACTCAGTTCTGCATAGTCACAAAAAGAACTCTGGTCGAATCCAAATTCGAGTTTGATGTTTGTAAAAGTTCTGTAATCTTGTTTTGTAAAAGCGATGAATCATATAATATTGTGTGCTTGTTTATGGATCAGTACCGATAAAGCTAGAAAGCGTAAAGATCATAACTAAAGAGTACCAATGCTTAGCTTAAGAGATGTTACTATTCTTACTGTGCAACAAAAGATTACATAACGTTATATGAAGAATCTAAGAGCTTTGATAAGTGTCAGATAGTGATCAAACTGTCAAGGATTGTATATATCTCCATGATCTTCGGATGCGATTTATCAAGAGAATAGAACTGATGGACTTCGTTATCAATCTCAATCCAACTACAGCCTGGTGATTTATAAGCATTTTGATGCTTGATCATCTTTCTAGCTCCTCGTGCCTCTTCCCATTTACCCATTTCTCCATATAGATTTGCCATCATTGCGACATAACCTCCATTGTTAGGATTCAAAGCAACCAGATTCTTTACAGCAACTTCAGCCAAATCCAAATGACCATATTTCTTACAAGCATTGAGCAATGAGCCCCAAATGGCCTCATCCTCTTTCATCTTCATCGTTGACATAACTTCTAAAGCTTCATCAAACTGCCCTGCCCTGCCTAGAAGATCTATTAGGCATCCATAATGCTCAATCCTTGGCTCAATACCGAATCTCTTTGTCATGACATCAAAATAATCTTGACCTTGTTTTACCAAACCTCCGTGAGTACATGCGTTGAGAAGACCGATAAAAGTAATGTGATCTGGTTTGATATCATCACTATTCAACTTCATCATTTCTTCAAACACTTCTATGGCTTCTTCGCTTCTTCCATGTAGTGCAAAGCAATTGATCATAGAATTCCAAGCTGTTAAGCCTTTCTTAGAGTTCATCTTAAAAACAGAGCTTGCTTCCTCCAAGTTACCACATTTTCCATACAAGTCAACCAACGAATTTGAGACGAATACATCAGAAGAAAGAGCTTGACGGTATGCAAAAGCATGAATCCCTTTAGCTAGTTGAAGCGTACCAGTTTGAGCACAAGCGGAAAGAACACAAACCAAAGTTACTTCGTTACGACGAATATGAGGCTCATTGATCATCCTTCTAAACAGAGAAATCGCTTCAACAAAATGACCATTCTGAGTACAAGCAGCAAGAATCGCATTCCATGAAGGAACATCACGCTCAGGCATATCTTCAAAGAGAGAAACAGCATTGGAGATATCACCAGACCTAGCATACCCAGAAAGCATAGCAGTCCAAGAAACAACGTTTCTCTCAGACATTTCGTCGAACAGTTTTCGTGCAAGAGGAATGTGAAAAACAGAGGAAGCGTAAGAATGCAAGAGAGCAGTTTGAACAACTACATAGAGATGAAACCCAGATTTAAACAAGTGGGCATGCACTAGAGGAGTTGAAAAAGCAGAGGAAAGATATGGTGTAGACTTAAGAACAAGTGGGTAGATGAAGTGATTAGGACGAGGCAAAGATCGATTAACCATAAGACGAAAGAACGCAAAAGCAGAGGAAGCATGAAGAGGAAGAGAAGAAGAATAACCAGTTAAAACGGCGGCGTATAGATGAGTATTGGGGTAAGAGAAATGATCAAAGATAAAACGAGCATAAGAGAGATTACAGAGACGAAGAGTACAAAAACGAAGAAGCTTAAAACAAAGGAAATGTGAATGACTTAGTCCAGAAACAATTAGAAAAGACTGAACTTGCTTCAAATGATTCAAATGCCTCGATTTTGAAATTGCGGCGGAGACTAATTGATTCACTAACTGCTCCGCAATGTGTGACGGCGCGTGAAGATGAGAGAATTGGGTTACACGTGTCCCCATGTGATCTTCCACCAAACGTGATGTGGGATGGGATAAAAGTGTGTGCTTCGTCTTTTTCCTCTCCGAGTCTATCGTTTTCTTTCTACATTTTCTCCGTTTTTATCGTTTCTCTTCTTCTTCCCCACTCGATCCTTAAATCTAAAACTAATTAACGCTCCTTCATTAAATTTTCAGACAAAAACATCATCGAAGCTGATGCAACAAAATCAGACATATCTCTTTGTTTCGGATCTCATTTCTATGTCTGTTGGATTTTTATATATATACACATAATATTTCAATTTTGTTTTCTCAATCAAATACAAAAATGTCTGGAATTTGGAGATGGAGGAATCTAAAGTCTCTAGCTTTACATGCTCGTTCAATCTCACCTGTTCACACGCATCTTCATTCTCTAAATTTGGGATCGCCACGTCTCCGTATTCAAGAACGATTCAAATCGGAACAAGGCGGCAGTAACAACGGAGGAGATGATTTTCCGGTTCCGATAACTCGCCGGAAGTTAAGAGCTGAGCCTAATTGTCCTCGTTGCTCCAAACAAATGGATCTTCTCTTCTCAAATCGTCAATTCCCCTCTTCTAATCTTCTTCACCGTCCCGATGATTCCGATTCTTCCTCCGCCGCCGATGCCGCCGGAGATAAAACCAATTTCCAATCTGTTAACTTCTGTCCGACTTGTAAAACCGCTTATGGATACAACCCTCGTGGCGTCTCTCCACTTCAAGGAACGTTCATTGAGATCGGTCGTGTTCAATCACCAACTACAAGGAAACAACAATCAAAAGATTCAAATCAAGGAATCAATTATAGGAATAAGCTTAGATCTTCGTTTTGGGATACGCTTAGATCTTATGGTGCTGAGCCACCTGGGGATTGGTCTCCTCCTCCTCCTCCTCTTCCTATAAACGCTTCTCCTTCTAACAACATTCCGGTGAACTCTTCTCCTCATGACAACATTGCTCCAGCCTCTAACGGTGCTGTCAAAATGGATACTTCTCCGTTACCTGATGTAGCTAACGACGTTAGTCAATGGGGTGGAGCTAGCCTTGGCAGAGACTTTCCTACACCAAAGGAGATTTGCAAATGGCTTGATAAGTTTGTCATTGGTCAAAGCCGTGCCAAAAAGGTTTTAACTTTTCACTTTAACATTTGAGTATTTTGTGCCATCAGTTTTGTTGCTTACTACATTGGTGATCTTGAATTTGATTGTAGGTGCTCTCGGTTGCTGTGTATAACCATTACAAGAGAATACATCATACTTCTATGAGGAAAGGGTTGGTTCTCTTTACTCCAGTATCAGTGTTTTATTGTTATTAAGACTTGTGTTGGAAGCTGAAATTGTGGACCTTGAATACTAGGTCAGCAGCACAAACAATTGATGACGATAATGTAGAATTAGATAAGAGCAATGTTCTCTTGATGGGGCCTACTGGTTCTGGTATGAGATTGTGTTTTTTCTGATCATATTCTATTCTTTATTTGTCCATTTTCACTCTCCCTGCTGTTTTTACATGATTATTTATTCGATTCTTGAACAATAGGGAAGACGTTACTCGCAAAGACTTTAGCTCGGCTTGTAAATGTTCCTTTTATCATTGCTGATGCAACTACTCTGACTCAGGTAAGATTGTGATGTCATATATTAATATATAAGTTCATGATTCTCGTTGCTGAAGATCTTTTGATGGCTTTTTTTTTAATTCTTTACAGGCTGGTTATGTTGGTGACGATGTGGAATCAATCCTTCATAAGCTACTAACGGTACCACTTCTTATTCAGTCACGATTAACATTCCCAGCACACGTTCCATCTTGTTGCGTTTCATTAAATTCCCTTATGACTTGTAGGTCGCTAAGTTCAACGTGCAAGCAGCACAGCAGGGAATAGTCTACATCGATGAAGTTGATAAGATCACAAAGAAGGTCAGTACACAAGACATGATCACTTCTGAACTCGATAAGAACAAGATAATTGGGTTTAATGTTTCCTGGATTCTCCATTCTGCAGGCTGAGAGTTTAAACATTAGCCGGGATGTTTCTGGAGAAGGTGTCCAACAGGCACTTTTGAAATTACTGGAAGGCACTGTAAGTGGATTGTTTTCTTACCCTTTGATGCATTTACTGGAATCATTGTTCACTAGATATGAGGCACTTGCATAGCAACGTAAAGGGTAGTCTCTAGAAGTCATTCTCATTAAAAGGTCTTTGCAATAAACCGCAGGAGAGAATGGAAAGTCTATTGATATGACATTTAATGTATACGACATCTCATAGAATCACATTTGTGTGACTTTTAAAGCTCTGGATCCATGCTTTACTTCTGTTGATCGTTGGACTTTTTTCTATTCCAGATCGTAAATGTTCCAGGGAAAGGAGCAAGGAAACATCCACGGGGTGACCAAGTACAGGTTTAGAGCAAGAACATTATCATTGACCTATAATCATTTAGTTTTACCATGCATCTAAAAGTGCTGTATACTCATTATTCCGTTGATATGATATAAACAGATAGACACAAAAGATATCCTCTTTATTTGTGGAGGAGCATTTGTTAACCTTGAAAAGACCATTGTGGATAGGTAATTGTAATTCATTATTATGTTTCTTTTTTGTTGCATTCTTTTTGGACTTTGATTAGCAACTCTAATGTTTTGCCAGACGACAAGACTCATCAATTGGTTTTGGAGCTCCTGTCCGTGTCAACATGGCTACCAGTGGAGTGACTAGTGGTGCAATAACTTCATCTTTGCTAGAAACGGTAAATTACTAAAACACATTTTATCAAGCCTCTGTAAACACTTATTATTCCTGGAAAGAGATCTTTGTTTTTAAATGCCGTTTCTAAATGCCGGCTGCATTTCAGGTTGAGAGTGCCGATCTGACCGCATATGGCCTTATACCGGAGTTTGTAGGACGTTTTCCCATATTAGTTAGTTTGTCAGCTCTAACAGAGGACCAGCTTATTCGGGTAATGTAACATTTTTCGCAGATTGTAGTATTTTATCATAATAGGGCATTTCTTTGATTGCTCATGTTACTGCTTCATTAAAGCTAGTGAAATCAATGCAAGATAGTGGTTACCATTTATCAAGGCCTTGATATTTTTAGCCCTTCTTATAATATTGTCTTTGCTTTTTTCCCTGCAGGTGCTTGTAGAACCCAAAAATGCTCTTGGGAAACAATACAAGAAACTATTTAGCATGAACAATGTAAGCTCTCTTGAAATATACACTTGCCAATATTGCATGTAGAAATATTCAGTTTTCAGTTTAAGCATGACCTTTTGGTTCCTGACTGCATGATCTATTGCAAAATTTCAGGTAAAGCTGCATTTTACAGAGAAAGCGCTCGGGATGATTTCCAAGCAAGCGATGGTGAAAAATACAGGTGCAAGGGGACTAAGAGCCTTACTTGAAAGCATTCTAACCGAAGCCATGTTTGAGGTACTTCACCTACTGCAAATATTGTTAAGCTATTATATAACTCTTGCCTTCACACGTCTGTTTCATTTCTTTCTCAGATTCCAGATGATAAAAAGGGAGATGAAAGAATCGACGCGGTTATTGTAGATGAGGAGGAATCAACAGGCTCAGAAGCTTCTCGTGGATGTACAGCAAAAATACTTAGAGGACATGGGGCTTTTGAGCGTTACCTTAGCGAGAACAAGTCGAACGATGCTACAGAAGCAACGGTATGACTGTAAAGATCTCTTATTGTCTGCTCCTTGAGTCAATATAATAAACTCGTCGATGTTTCCCAGTGATAACACAAATCTCTGCTATGTGGCGGTTGATGTCATGATAGTTTAGTCTTCTAAAAGTCTGTTGAATAAGAGCAACTAGTTATTACTTACGAACAAAAGTCTCATCTGTTTCATTACGACATGCTACATGTGTCTGCACTTGGCTATGACGATCACTGTTAATCTGATGGGTGTAATTTGCAGGTTGAAGAACAACGAGTAGGCTCAGTGAGAGCAATGAGGTTGTAAAGAAAATGAGAGAAGGAACGGTTTTAACAACATGAGGAGTTTCTTGATTATTTGTAAAGAACATCATTCATAAAAGTGCAAGAGGGAAATTAATCCACTTTGTACAAGAAAATGTTTTTAGTTTACAGATTCGAAAAGTTGAATTGTTACATAGGAAAGAAGAATAGAAGTGTAAAAACAACATCTGTAATTTCTCTGTTTCGAATAAACAAATCACTTTGTTATAGTTCATGTTATTCTCTACTCTCTCTTCTCAACTCTGTATGGAACCAAGCAGAGCCTTATTCTTAACTAGAGTTTGGGTCAAAGAAACAGTACTTAACATAAGGCATGTAAAGTGGGATTAACATTAACACAATCCCTAAGATGCAGTCTTTAACTCTTATGCATGCTTACAGAATTGCTCATACTTCACTTAAATACTGGCTAATTAGGAAATTTTTGAGCCCACCAATCTCAAACGTGTTTACCTTATCGAGTCTTTTGATAAAAAAAAAAAAAAAAAAAAAAAAAAACCATGAGAATTGATAATGAGAATCATAATGATGATTCACAGGATTTTGTCAGAGCTCAGTTGAAGACAAGTAGCTAGAATTAATCAGGATGAAATGATTTGAGATTAATCAACTGATTCAAGAGCCGTTTAGGGCTTCTTCAAGAACATTGTACATACAAGTAAAGATGATAAGATTAGAGTATATACATTTAGCTCATATACATATGTGACTCATTCCTTTTTGAGTCTTGGGACCCAAGCGAGCCAGATGCTTTCTTTCACCTATTGGATGACCTAATTTAGAATTTTGAAACATGTATCCGTTTTCATCAATTAGGACCCCAACAGCTCAAATACATGACCGTCCTGAGTGATTCCTCAGCCTGCTTTGAATTACCGGAAATCATGGTGGTGGCGAAGGCGGAGGAGAGCCTCTTGGCCTGAGCCACCATGCATGCCTTGCTTGCAGAACTCATCTCAAATTGATATGAATTATTCAAGTTTAAATACTCCTTTTTTTAAGCTTTGAAGTTTGTGAAATCTTGTGATGAAAGATAATGTGAATGGACATGTTTCTTATAAAAGAACAGAAACAGACAAAACTGCCGCACTGAAGTGAAAACCATATGCCTTAGCCGCTGGTTTTCTCCGTTTCTGACGTTTACGAGTCAATACCTTTAAAAATTACCTTTTTGCCCAACTTAGATTTAATTTACAAAAGTTAAATAGAACACATTGAATGAGGGGTAAAACTGGGGTTTCACTGATCATTGATATTGCCCGCAACTGGTTTTAAGTCGATTGGTGAGCTTCAAAATTTGAAATGGGCAAATAGAATGTGTGAAAAATATATGCTATATTATAGGACATCATTAACAAACCCAGAAGTTTCTCTACATTCAACATGTAGAAATATGCTTTAATCAAAGAAACTTCAACAAAGTTGTGGTTTGCTTTACTAAATATACTTTGGGATATGATGTATTATGTATATAACTAACTATTGGATCGATTCATCATTTTTTTTAATCGATTCATCGTTTTTTTTAATCGATTCATCATTTGTACCACTATGGCTTAAAGAATGGAGTAAAGGTTGATAAACCAGCTTTTGTAATTTGACTATTAAATCCAATAAAACGTTTGAACGAACTACAAAATTGTTTTTATAGATATTTTATTGCATCCCAAACTCATTATCAGTTTACATCTGTACAAATATAATTTTGCAGTTATTACACGACCAATCCATCATATACTTGCATCCCAAACAATCCATCCAAGCCCTAAAAGTCAGGTGTTCACATAAATTAAGATCTAGGGTTTTTAGGTTTCCGATTTCACCGCTCCACCACGACTTTTATTACTTCTCACGAAGAAGAATCTGTCGGATTCTTCTGAGCAATCAACTTAATCTCTGATCCGTGAGCATTAGTTAGGACCCCAACAGCTCAAATACATAACTGTTCTTAGAGACTCCTCAGCTTTCTTCGCCTTCTCATTCTTAACGGAAGCCGTTGCGACGGCGGTGGTGGTGGATGAAGAGAACTTGTTGGCCTGAGAAGCTGATCTAACATTGTTACGGATACGTTGATTCACAGATCGGAGCAAGTAGTTCCAACGGCATATGCCTAACTGATCCTTGGACGCTTCAAGGGCTCCGATGGTTGCTGCTACTAACCATGTTTTGCTTGCTGAACTCATCTTTCAATATTGGAAATTAAAAATCTGAGAAAATCTTTGTTTTGTTTTTGCGATTGATTAGATTTTGTAAAATGGAGAAATTGTGTTGTTGAAGAAGATGAGAATGGAGAGGTCTGTTTTATAATAATAACAGAGAAGCGGACAAAGTTTAGCTGTTAGTTTTAGAGTCAAAACCAGATGCTTTTCTCCCCTTGTTTTATCCTATCGTGTGGGTTTGGTTTAGTTTTTTTGTAATTACCATTGTACCCACCTGAAACAAGCTGGATAAGGAGTAATATTGTCTTTTCATTGTTCCGGGATTAGTGGATTTACCTTAAAGTGCGGCTATGCGGGACATGGTTTCAGTGACTATTCTATATCCAACGTGTCTCGCTTACCTTAAAAACAACAAGATACTTTTTATGATTACATTTATACATAGAATAGTGTTTTATGACATTTTACTTGATTAAAATAAAGATTTGTTGTCCTTTAAATTTGATTGGTACATTAATTTTCTTACAATATTTTTATGGAATAGACAACTTCCATTTTTTCAAAAAAGAGAATCTCTAACTAAAACACTCATCATCTCCTCTTAACTCTTTGAACCTCAGCTTCTTGTAGCATTGTCTGCCAAAGCTCTTTAACACGATGACGAAATTTTTTTTGAAACCAAACTTCAATCTCAGAGTAAAGCACATTCGGATTCTGTTTCCAACTCTTTCTCAAGCTCTCTAAACTATAAATCTTCTTCTCACTCAAAGCGTTCACCAAACTCCCAACTCTTTCTAAACCCCAAGCTTCTCTTTCCAACAATGTTTCAGGTTTTCCAGCCATTAACTTCCTAACGTTTTTCAAACAAGACAATACCTCTCCTTGAAGCAAAGCGCATCCGAAAGCCGCTGCTCGGTCTCTATCTTCTGTTATTGCTACATTGTGAGCTGGAAGCTCCCAATTATGAGGACCGAAACTTGGAATGACCCAGCACGCAACTCTATCCTTCTCACTTGAGTAATATGGTTTTGGGTCCTTGAGCGGTGCGGAGAATACACACAGAGACTTTGCGTGCTTCACCAGCCATTCTGGCTTTACTCGTGTTGCTCCGTGCATGTATGGTCTGTTGGTGAGTAGGAGCTCGCTGTAGACTAATAACTCTGGAGCTGAGTTTATGAGAGATGACCAACGGTGTAAGAATACGGGTTCTTGAACTGCACAGGCTTGGTATTCTGTTGCTTTGGTCTTTCTGGCTACGCGGTCTGCCCATCCTGCACATATGGCTTCTCCTAACAGCTCTTCTTCGTTCTGTAAAAGTGGGTTTCGTGAGGATGACGATGCAGTGTTTCTCCATGACTTATCTACGTCTTGTATAGTCCCATGAGTCCAGGAGAAACCGTCTTCGGTTTCGGAAGGCTTAGAACAGTTGAATACAAGCCGCAAAAGTTGATCTTTGAGTTTAGACATCTCATCCATGGTCTTCAAATGCAACCCGTTTGACTCGCAGAAGGACACGCCATTCTGCGAGACCTCAAAGGAATGCAACGCATAAGCTACAGTCAAAGCATCACTACTTGGGTTAGAAAATTTGTCCCGAGCAGCTTTGATCTTCTCTTTCCGCTCCTTTTTCCGCTGTTTATCTTCTTGCTTGTCGGTTTTGACTGCATCTTCCGACTCGTTTTTCTTGTCTCCTTCAAACTGCATTATCAAAGGGTTTGGTAAGCTCAACGCGGCTACCACTGCAACCGCGTATCCAAGAACAAGATTCGCCCGGGAGTAATTTCGGGCTTCTTTTAGCATTTGGATGACTGTGAGCAGCATTCTTGAGTGACGAGGACTCATGGGATAGTGAGACATAGCTTTTCCTAATGGCGTTAACCTTCCGTTGCTGTCAAGAGCCTCTAAAGCTTTTAAGCATCGTTCTGCTTCTCTAATAGCTGATGGCTCAGGCGGAGTTGGAAACGGGAAATTCTCAACCTGTAAGCAATATAAAAAGGCAAATATTTATCAAGACAGATGGAAGAAAGAGATCTTAGGCCATTGACAATGGTGGCTACAAACGTCTTACCTTTGGAATGTTCATAGATTTCATAAGAAGAACGACTCCATCAACAGGAACTTTCATGATTTCAGGAGGCGAAGATTCCTCAAACACATTGCTAAAAACCGCAGATGAATAGAGACGATAACAGTGACCAGGTCCAGTTCGTCCAGCTCTTCCAGCTCGTTGACTAGCCGAAGCTTGACTAATCCAATCTACCTCATAAGTTTCCATACCAGTCTTAGAATCATAATTCTTCACTTTAACCCGACCCGTATCAACCACATACTTTATACCAGGAATGGTCAGAGAAGTTTCAGCTACATTAGTAGCCACAACGACAAGTCTTTCTCCTTCCTCAGCTTCATCAAACACTCGGAGCTGTGCAGCTGGAGATAGCATTGCATAAAGTGGAAGAACACGTAATTTTCCTGGAGATGTGTTTTTTTCCTGCTCAACTTCTTGATTCTCTTCTGCAATGGACTTTGTTGGCTCGGCAGATTTGGATCCGTTTTTGTCTGTTAAAGCATTAAAGGCTGCTCGAAGAGCATCAAGATTCCCTACCTCTACAAATGAACTTGCAAAGCCGTCATCAACCGTTTCCCAATCGTTGTCTTCATCAGACTCATACATGTCGTCTTCCCTTAAAGAGATTTAAGAAACACAATGAAATCGAAGAGATGTTTTAGTCTAATGATGTTTCTTAGTAGTTTTTTTTTCTAGTACGAGTTCGTCCGTATGCAAAAAATTCAAGCATTGTAGCCATCTACACCCGCTTTATTACTTGTTCGATCTCTATGAAAATAATATGTGCAAATTTTGAATACTATCAAAAACACTTCCATAGTTTCACGTATGCGTGATATATATAAGAAACTATGTATTAACATGGCGTCATAACGAGATTCAAACAATTTCCAAATTCTAAGAGATAATTGAAGTCACTTACCTTGCGATGAATCTGGTTGGAAAAATCTACCGAAGCTGTAAGTTTTTCTGTTGGTTTCTTTGAACTTTATTATCACATTTCTTGTATCCAAAGCAACTGGTGGTCTAACTTGTTCGTATCTTCCTAAGATTTTGACTCGACAAAACACACAATGTTCCCTAAAATAATTTCAAACTGAAATAGATGATATTAGTCTCTCAATTTAAAATTTACAGTAGAAACTATATATTTTTTTACTCTGATTCCAAAAACCTCATAAGAGTCTGTTTTACAGGTGGCTAGGGTGTTGAAAACATTGTTAGTTGCTACATATATTTATGAAATAAATAACTTAATCACATACCTCAATTATATAACTTGTATGCACGAAAATCGGCTGAGGAAGTCCATCAATGACATAAAACTCCTCAAATTGTGAAGATAATCAATGATAGGATCAATAAAGAAAATATTTAAATCTTTAAAACAATAATACAATCAATAATGGAAAACAAACTTACCGCTTTCATAATAGTGACTGAAAGATTCTACTGTGCATGATTGATAGCCGGATTTAGAAAAACATAAACAGAAGATTCATTAACGTCCATTAACTGTAAGATAAAAACTCACACAAATCAGTATAGTGAGACCTAAAATTCAATCATATTCATATTAAAACAATGAAGCTCCACTCAAAGCTTTGAGGATATGCATATTGGATTTTGTAGTGTCACTTCCAGTAGAATACCATCCCAATACGTAGAAGTCAGGGAACATTTTTTTATCTAAAAATAACCAATTTTATATACAAATTAGCAGCAATAATAGAGAACAAACCTCTTGATTTTTCTCGAGGAATAATATATCAAGAGTATGATGTAGGATCGGAATCACTCTGTCTTATGATCACTTGAGGATCAAGAAATTCCAAGCCTATTCTTGTGGAAAGTGGAAATGATGATAGAAATGGAGATGGATAGAGATTGACTCACTCAATCAATGTTCAAAACAAGTGGATTTGAATCACTCAAAGAAATAACACAAATTAAATCAAAGAAGGAAGAGGAGATGTGCCTTGAAAAAATATAGTTGTTAGGCTTTGAATGCTTAGGCCAAAATAGGAAATTCATGGGCTCTTGTATCTTGAAAGCTTCTGAATTATTCCTTGCCTTGTTAATCTTCTAATAACTCTTTTGGTCGCACCAAATCAGAATATAGCCGTTGGATCTTTGGCTAGTTAAGGTGAGAGCTCGATGGTGGTTAAAGAGAGACGACAGAGCTATGGTTTTCCTGGGTCGGATGAGCGGTGGAGCGATTTTGTCGATAAAACCACTTGTTCTTCCCCAATCTTCCATCCTTTTTTGTAAGATCTGGTTATTTCATTTATGTCTCTCGTTTAATGATTTGTTGGTACATTATGCATTGCTCTGGGTGAGAATATTTTTGATCTAGATGTATGGTTTTCTCTTCTCTTGACAATCCTTTGGTTGATTGATTCAGTAACATAGCCTCTACTGGTGTGCGTGGAAATGCTTCCTTCTGGAAATAATTCATGGCTATATGACCTCATCGTTTTCGAATCAGGCATGGATACAACATAATAACTTTTGTCTACTTCATAATCGGGTGATTTCCCCATATATTGATAATAATTAATTAATATTTTCGAGCTCCATATGTTTTTGAGCTTTCCTCTCTAGGTTAGTTTGTTTCAAACACATGTACACTTTTCTCTTTTGAAATTTTGATTAATGAGAATATTTTCAAAATAAACAAAAAGATCCAAAAACATAACACTCATCAACTATTTGATTACATAAATTGAAACATAATCACAGAAAATTAAAATTTATAAATTGAAATTTTTTTGAAAAGAAATCAATAAGACGTCCTATCATTTCTATTACTATATATATATTATTTGATTTTAACTTGGTTTAATACACAACTATCTCCGATTCAATTGAGGTGGAAGCAGGATGTAGTTGTATGCTTCTCGACCTTGAACACACCGGTAATGCGAAACTTGGTTCATAGCCCAGTTATCCTAGTAAAAGGTGCATAACTGTGGCATTAGAAGCCAGTTCATCCAAAATTATTTTGAAAGGAAGTGCGGCGGGCGCAATACCGCCTCCAGACATATGAGGACAGCATGCTGGAACTGTAAGAAAATATAAAAGTTTCATATGGTTCGACGCCTTAAGGAGATATGTCATCGCTATGTCCTGGACGCGATCTTTATCATAGAGACGAATCAAGTTTCTAATTATGTTTCCGATGTTGTTGTTTCCTCTGGTTATACTAATTTTTGTATTGTACTCCACAAAATCTTGGTGGTGGTCTGCTTTACTTTGGAAGGACTCTGTTGATATTTTTATGTTGAACAAAGATGCAAGACTTATTGATAGACCCTTGATCGTGATGAAAGAGTCAGCCCCTTGATGCCCTTCGTGTGGTTGCTATGGAGTGGCGGAATAATGGTTTGATTCGGTGAAGTGATGACTCAATGGATCGAAGTGAAACTTCCAAGGGATTGCGGAAGATCCTTGGACTTTCGAAGTTCGGATTCACTGAGGATATTACGCACCAACAGTAAAAACAAATTGAGAATTATGATATTACACACACAAAACTCGGATCAAACAGGTAAGAAAGTTTTAGAATACAATGTTTGATAAAAATGAGATCAAGAGTCACATGCAGAATTTAAAGAGAATGGGGAGAAGGAGAAGAGACACATGGTCAAGTCAAGAATTTAAGAGACATGCCTCGAAAATTCATGCAACATAATGACCAAGTTTGAATCGAAAATAAGATAGAAATATTACAAAGGGAAATTCGAAATTAAACATGTGAAGAGTGGGCCGGTTGATAACAATGGGCTGGGGTAAAGTATGTGGCCTTGCCTCATTAAAAACCTCCCTTAGAAAACCCAATGGGAAAAACCAAGGAGAGGGAAAAAGAGTACAAGTCCACATACCTCCATTGTCATCGCTTAGATGGCTTGAATCACAACCAATGTGGCTGGACAAGCATCACATCTAAGACTGGCCTGAATGGTAAGTAGACGATTGTTGATGATTTGAATGAACTCTTTAGCTCTAGACCTTGTCATGGGACCAACATGAACAATCAAAGCTGCATCCTCTTCAGCTCCAAGCTCCTCGGGTTCAAGCTGCCGTTTAGTTCCATGCTCCAAGCTCTCCATGCCCACATCAGGCTCTCCCACTTGAAAAGGATTTGTCCTCAAATCCGATTCATCTGCAATAAATGGCACAATATCAGTAACATTGAAAGTATTACTCACATTATACTTACCTTGCAAGTCTAGTATGTAGGCGTTATTGTTGATTCTTTGAAGCACTTTCAAAGGTCCGTCCATTCCTGGCATTAGCTTAGACTTCCTTTCATTAGGAAAGCGGTCCTTCCAAAGATGAATCCAAACTAAGTCCTTCCTCGAAGATAAGTTCCTTGCGGTCCTTGTTAGCATACTTGGCGTATTGCTTTGTCTTATTCTCAATATTTTTCCTAGCCGCTCATGGATTCGCTGAACCATCTCTGCTTTCTTCTTTCCATCTGTACTACTCCTTTCACTCAAAGGTAAAGGCATCAAATCCAAAGGAGTGGTGGGATTAAACCCATAAACAATTTGAAACGGTGAGAATTTAGAAGCAGACTGCATGGAATGATTATAAGCAAATTCTACATGTGGTAAACAATCCTCCCAAGACTTTAGGTTCTTCTTAATCAACGCACGTAAGAGTGTGGATCGGGTCCTATTAACTATTTCGGTTTGTCCATCAGTTTGGGGGTGGCAAGTAGTGGAGAATAACAACTTAGTTCCTAGCTTAGACCAAAGCGTTTTCCAGAAGTAACTAAGGAACTTAGTGTCTCTATCAGATACTATGGTCCTAGGCATGCCATGTAAGTGTACAACTTCTCTAAAGAACAGGTCATGCTTAGCATCATCAGTTTTATGACAGGGAATAAAATGCGCCATCTTAGAGAATCTATCCACCACCACAAAGACCGAATCCTTACTAGTTCTAGTTCTAGGCAATCCTACTACAAAGTCCATTGCAATGTCATTCCAAGGATGCAAAGGAATAGGGAGAGGATTATACAAACCGTGGGGGTGTGATTTAGCTTTTGCTTGTTTACAAGTTGAACATTTTTCACACATTTTCTCAACATCACGTCTCATATGCGGCCAATGGAAGTGATCTTGCATGACTTGCATAGTTTTAGACACACCAAAGTGTCCCATTAAACCTCCACCGTGTGCTTCCCTTAGAAACAAATCTCTCAAAGACGAGTTAGGAACACACAAACGGTTATCATAAAACAAGTATCCTTCATGCCTATAATATTTTCCGAATGCAAACTTCTCACAAGCAGAAAATATTTTTCCAAAGTCAGAATCATTTTCATAGAGAGTTTTAATGTGCTCAAAACCAAGTAGCTTGGCGTCTAAAGATGAGAGTAACACGTACCTCCGGGACAATCCGTCGGCCACGACATTGTCCTTACCTTTTTTGTACTTGATGACATAGGAAAGGTTCTCAATGAACTCCACCCACTGAGCATGTTTCTTATTGAGCTTTTACTGTCCCTTGAGATGTTTTAAAGACTCATGGTCGGTGTGGATCACGAACTCTTTAGGCCAGAGGTAATGTTACCACGTTTGTAAAGCTCTCACCAAAGCGTAGAGTTCTTTGTCGTAGGTTGGATAGTTAAGCGTTGCTCCTGCATTAACACAGCACCAATCCCAACACCAGATGCATCACATTCGATTTCAAAAGTCTTAATAAAATTAGGGAGAGAAAGGATAGGAGCCTGAGTAAGTTTTTCTTTCAAGGTCTGAAATGCATCTTCTTGAGCCTTTTCCCACTTAAACCCAACGTTCTTCTTGATAACTTCAGTAAGCGGAGCAGCCAAGGTGCTAAAGTCCTTAACAAATCTTCGGTAAAATCCCGCAAGTCCATGAAAGCTCCTCACTTCTCCTATGGAAGTTGGACTCGGCCATTCTCTAATTGCTTTTACCTTCTCTTCATCCACTTTTACAGTATCTGCACTTACAACAAAACCTAAAAAGACCAAGTTATCCATTCCAAAAGTACACTTATTCATGTTAGCATAAAGTTTTTCCTTTCTAAGCACATCTAACACCTTACGCAAATGCTGAACATGATCTTCTAAGTTCTTGCTGTAAACTAAGATATCATCAAAGTAAACAACCACAAAATATCCTATGTATGCCCTAAGAACATGGTTCATTAACCTCATGAATGTACTAGATGCATTTGTAAGCCCAAATGACATCACTAACCATTCATACAACCCTTGCTTAGTTTTAAACGTGGTTTTCCACTCATCCCCTTCCTTCATCCTAATCTGATGATATCCGCTTTTTAAATCAAACTTAGAAAAGATGCAAGACCCATGCAACTCATCTAACATGTCATCTAATCTAGGTATAGGATGGCGATACTTAACTGTTATATTATTGATGGCTCTGCAATCGACGCACATCCTCCAGCTTCTGTCTTTTTTTGGTACAAGTAATACAAGCACAACACATGGACTCATGCTTTCTCGGATGTGTCCTTTTTCCATAAGTTCCATGACTTGCTTCTGCAGTTCCATGGTCTCCACGGGATTAGTTCTGTAAGCTGGTTTGTTTGGCAATGATGCTCCAGGGACGAAATCAATTTGATGTTCTATGCCTCTAATGGGTGGTAATCCATCCGGATTCTCCTCAGGAAACACATCCCTATATTCCTGTAATACATGTTTAAAAGTGCTAGGGATTTCCTGCTCAGGATTAGTGATACTCATAAGCGTTTTTTTATAAACAAAGAGTAAGTTTGGTTTACGGAGATCACTTCCCTTCGAGTTACTCGGCGCAATAGCAAGACTGGATGGTTTGATAGCTTTCTTTCTACCCATCTTCATGACCAACTGATCTTGGTATACCTCATGAGGAGTCATAGGAAGCAACACAGTTTTTCTTCCTTTGAACTCAAACTTATGGCGATTGGTGAAACCATCATGCACAACCTTCCTATCCGACTGTCATGGTCTTCCCAACAATATATGGCTGGCCTCCATTGGCAAAATATCACATAAGACTTCATCCTCATATTTTCCAATAGACAGAGGTACCTTGACTTGATTATCCACAGCCATCTCTCCATTTTCATTCAGCCATTGCAGCTTATATGGTTTCGGATGCTTGATTACTTGCAATCCAAGCCTCGCAACCATAGTCTCACTAGCAACGTTTGTACAGCTTCCACCATCAATGATCACACTGCAAATCTGATCCTTAACCAGACACCTTGTATGGAACAGGTTCTCTCTTTGTTCTTGCTCATCAGATTTAGCGATGACACTCAAAGCTCTTATGGCAACTCCCACCATCATTTGCCCCTTAGCGGCTGGTTCATACTCTTCTGCCGATGAATCCTCCTCAAGTTTTTTATCCTTAGACATCTCATCCTCAGACTCAACTTCCCCATTTGCCAAGATTATCATAACCCTCTTGTTGGCGCATTCACTAGCATAATGTCCCATGCCGTGACACTTAAAGCACTTGATTTCTCTAGTTCTTGATGCAACATTAGTATTCTTTCCTTTAAGATCCAGACCCTCAACTTTGGGCTTGACAAAAGGTTTGTAATCTTTTTGAGTTCCGGACTTCTATTCCCGGTGATAACTAGATTTTTCCAGAGTAAAACTTGGCTTGGAGCTTCTCCTCTTCAGTTGCTTTTCGAACATAACTGCCTTGTGCAACAATTCTTCTAGATCCTCATAGTTTTGAACCTCCAGTTTATCAACAATATCTCGGCTTGATCCTCCCATGAATCTAGACATAATGGCTTCTTGATCTTCTTGAATGTCGGCTCTTATCATCAAAGTTTCCATCTCTTTGAAATACTCTTCAACGGACCTATTGCCTTGTACCAAGTTTCTCAACCGATGGTGTAACTCTCTATTGTAGTGACTTGGCACGAATCTTTTCCTCATAATATTTTTCATCTGAGTCCATGTCTCCACTGGATAGTCTCCTACACGTTTCCTAGTCAGAGTTAACTGATCCCACCAACTAAGAGCATAATCGGTGAACTCGGTAGGTGCAACTTTTACTTTGCTCTCTTCAGTATAATCATGACAATTGAAGGCGGTTTCCATCTTTTTTTCCCATTCAAGATACTCCTCAGGGTCACTGGTGCCTTGGAAAGGAGGGATACGAACTTTCACTCTAGCCAGATTATCTCTAGGAACCATTCGCTCTTCTCTAGCATGTCTTCTCCTTTGGTGACTACTTGACTTAGAAGATTGACTGTAGTATTCTAAGTGATTGCTAGTCCCGGCTTGACTTTTTTTATCGTGTTCCTTCCGTGCTCTTCTTAAGTTTTCCTGTTCGAGTTTAAAGGCTTCGAATTGTTCAGCTATTAGCCTGCCCACATTGGCCGTGAGAGCTTCATACATTTGTTTCTGATTGACGCTGTTGCTACCTCCTTCTTCTTCCTCAACTGGTGGCGTTACCATTATGGAAATCAACACAAAAGAATCCCAGTAAAGTGTTCTTGGAAGAAATAGCAACAACAAAACAAATAAGACAATAACCCTTCAACTGCCGAGAAAACCTAATGGTGACCGTTCGACAAAATCGACTCAGGAAAAATATCAAAACACCTTCAAAAATTCCAGTTTTAATTTTAACAAAAACTAGACTCAATATAGATTCGAACACCATAGATTTCACGATTTAAGGATTAATATTCGATTTTAAACAATTCTAGCAACCTAGACAATAACCCTTCAACTGCCGAGAAAACCTAATGGTGACCGTTCGACGAAATCGACTCAGGAAAATTATCAAAACACCTTCAAAAATTCCAGTTTTAATTTCAACAAAAACTAGACTCAATCTAGGTTCGAACACCATAGATTTCACGATTGTAGGATTAATATTAGATTTTAAACAATTCTAGCAACCTAGTGATCGAAACAGATAGAAAAACAGTTTTTGATGATTAATGAAAAGTCACAAATGACACGTTTTGATTCAGATCGACACAACCTGACACGAAGCGGCTCTGATACCACCTGATAGACCCTTGATCGTGATGAAAGAGTCAGCCCCTTGATGCCCTTCGTGTGGTTGCTATGGAGTGGCAGAATAATGGTTTGATTCGGTGAAGTGATGACTCAATGGATCGAAGTGAAACTTCCAAAAGATTGCGGAAGATCCTTGGACTTTCGAAGTTCGGATTCACTAAGGATATTATGCACCAACAGTAAAAACGAATTGAGAATTGTGATATTACACACACAAAACTCGGATCAAACAGGTAAGAAAGTTTTAGAATACAATGTTTGATAAAAATGAGATCAAGAGTCACATGCAGAATTTAAAGAGAATGGGGAGAAGGAGAAGAGACACATGGTCAAGTCAAGAATTTAAGAGACATGTCTCGAAAATTCATACAACATAATGACCAAGTTTGAATCGAAAATAAGATAGAAATATTACAAAGGGAAATTCGAAATTAAACATGTGAAGAGTGGGCCGGTTGATAACAATGGGCTGGGGTAAAGTATGTGGCCTTGCCTCATTAAAAACCTCCCTTAGAAAACCCAATGGGAAAAACCAAGGAGAGGGAAAAAGAGTACAAGTCCACATACCTCCATTGTCATCGCTTAGATGGCTTGAATCACAACCAATGTGGCTGGACAAGCATCACATCTAAAACTGGCCTGAATGGTAAGTAGACGATTGTTGATGATTTGAATGAACTCTTTAACTCTAGACGTTGTCATGGGACCAACATGAACAATCAAAGCTGCATCCTCTTCAGCTCCAAGCTCCTCGGGTTCAAGCTGCGGTTTAGTTCTATGCTCCAAGCTCTCCATGCTCACATCACTTATAAATTTTCTCGTTAACAATAAGATATCTCCTTTCTAGTTCTCTTGTATTTATGGTCATCCGGATCCACTATATCAACCTAAGCTTTGGGAAAGACTACAACAATTCGCAATATCACGAAATGAACCTTGGATGATAAGTGCGGCTATGCGAAATGTATAAACAATTCCTATAAACAAGAAAGGTAAATAAAGGAGAAAAAGTCATCTAGTCTGATGGCGACTTTCAAATAGTTATTTCTCTGAATTTGATGGCGGCATGGGGCAGTTTCCATTTGACATTCTCTACACATCTGCAATCTCCATTATATATGGGCATCATGATCTACTACAATAACTTCAAATCTTGCAATCGCTGGAAATTTGCGGCTTATATATTTCCAAGGTTGGCTTCCCTTTTGTTGCTCACAAACTTATAGAAACTACAAGCGAAAAAGACAGACTATTAAGACTGGTCCCCAATATTGGGAATACTTTCTCACTTCAGATGTTGGTAAAGATCTTAAGTGGTATATAAATGATATGGGCTTCCAACTCAAAACCAATTGGCAATAAGTGGATTGGCTCATATCTTTTACATACCACTTAAGATCCCTACCCACATTCAATGTGGGACATTATTCTCAATATGCATGTTGGTACCGGACCCCAAACCGGGGATCCACCTCTTAATCAAGGTAACATGGGTCCGCCACGTCACCATGATAAAGAAAGAACAGCTCGATCCAAGGGAATCAAATCCGGAAAAATGATGAAGAGTTCGGAGGAACGAGGCGAGATCTCGCGGAGCAGCGAACACCCAGCCAGCTAAAGAGACAA
Organism: Cardamine occulta; assembly: GCA_028015245.1. NCBI lineage: Eukaryota > Viridiplantae > Streptophyta > Magnoliopsida > Brassicales > Brassicaceae > Cardamine > Cardamine occulta. The sequence goes on along the minus strand of CM051363.1, from coordinate 13,233,621 downwards.
AAGCCCAAAGAATGCATCAGTCAAGTTAATAAATCAAGACGTTATGAAAATAAAGGCATAATCAAAAAATCAATACATTTTAAAGAAAATCATAGAATTAATTAGCAGCATTTAAGTCTCTGTATGTATAAATATAGACCCCCATAGCGTTGTAAATGGGGCTGACTATTCGAGATTCTTGAACAATAATATACATTTTTACATATTTTCTTTCAACAATACATTTTCCTTTACAAGTTTTGTTCTATATTTCGAGTGTTGTATTCGGTATCCACAACGCCCCTAGAGATGATGATACTTCTAGACTTTGATCTCAGTATGCTCCGGTATGGATTGGCGGAACAAATATTTGGATCGGGTCTATATGGATCAGATTGGGCATCGTGTGATCGGACTATTCTACCATATTAATTATAGTATGAGCTTCCAACTCTAATCTAATCAAAAATTAGTGGATTGGCCCATATATATCTTTTATATACCACTTAACATCTCTACCAACATCCGATATAAGACATTATTCCCAATAACCAAGGAATTACAAAACAATAGATTTGGTTTTCAGCATTCTCTGCCATAGGTTTGGTTGATTTTTTTACGCACTTTTAATTTTTCTGAACCTTTGGAAGCATAAAAGAAGATACGACTTGGACACTTCAGATTGGGATCTCGTGGAATCGATAGAGCACAGCCAAAAACAAACATTTTCATTTGAAATCATTCAAAACTTTGATAAAATAAAAGAAAAGAAACAGTACATGCGTTTGGGGGAACGGCAACGTTTGGAGGAACAGTTTACACAAACATCGACATTTTTAGATGGTTTCAAGAGCCTGAAGAACGTCAGTCTTGATTTCATCAAAGTCTTCAATTCCAAAACTAAAGCGAACTAAGTTGTCTTTGAGTCCATATTTGAGCCTTTCTTCTTGTGGTACATCCCTTAATCAAACCCCAAAACATTTATGTAACCATAATAAACAAAATTATCAAATCTTTTAGAGGAAAATCATACCAGTTCCTTGTGGCGGGTTGGTCCACGAAGCTCTCGCATCCACCAAATGATGTTGCAATGTAAGGGATCTTAAGAGAATCGATGAACTTGACTGTCTTCTTGAGATCTCCAGCAATCTATTAATTTGCAGATAAAAAGAAAGAAGAAACACATTTCGAGATTAATAATTATCTACTTAGACTAATTTTCAACAAAGCTGATGAATTTGATATTTACCTCGAAAGTGACCAGACCACCAAAACCAGTCATTTGTCGCTGGGCTATGTGATGTTCAGGATGACTCGGAAGACCTGGATAGTACACTCGACTCACCTAACACAATTATATTAATTTGAATCCATTTTCTGATTAGATATGATGATCCATTCACAAAGTGAAATGAAGATTATTGAATCCACTTGAAAAAGCTATGGAAATAAATTAAGGACAAAGTATCGAGCAAATGTTTTGGTGTTATCTTTGAACTTTAGATGTGTGTGGTTCTTATGTGTGGCTCTTAAGTGTGTGTGTGTGTGTGTGTGTGTGTGTGTGTGTGTGTGTGTGTGTGTGTGTGTGTGTCTGTGTCTGTGTGTGTGTCTATGTATACATAGAGGAGTTTTGATCATTTGCAAGACACCCCAAAGTCAATTCAATAACATATTCTCCTAGATTTCTCTTTTAATTTTAAATTCCTTCTTTAACTTGTTAGACAAGAAACCTTGTCTCAAGTTTTTGTTCTTTCTTTCACAAGAAGAAAAAAATATAAGTGCTTAAGTGAGAACCTAAATTACTAATATGTTTAATTTCGTTTATCATTTTCACATGCAAATAGATAACTAATATGTAAATGAAAAGAAAGAAAAGATCTTGGTAAAAAATATAATACCTTGGGATGTGCTTCTAGCACTTGGGCCATCATCAAAGCGGTTGAATTATGTTGTTTTACACGAAGATACATCGTCTTCATGCTTCGGATGAGTAAGTATGCAGCGTTCTGCTTTTTGGACCGACCCAACTATCCAAAGGTTAAAACTCTTGATGAATAGAACCGATCCTAGCTAAATCTAAGCAAAAAAATTGAACCCTAATTTGTCTAAAACCAGAACCGACTCAGTCTGAATTTCAACATATTTATGAATTGATAGCATTAGAGGAGGATCAAGCATTTTTTACCGGATTAATCGTGCCTCCCAGAAGTTGATGCAAAGTACGAATCTTGGAAACCAACTTCACTGAACCAGATATGCATCCAGCAAGAACCTAGGAAGACACAAGAAACACATAATCATTCTTTTTTCTGTAACCATTTTTCCAAGCACTAATTAGGTTCCACATTCTGATTTACGCACATCATTGTGGCCTCCAATGTACTTGGTACCAGACTGAAGAACAAGATCAGCACCAAGAGCAAGTGCCTTTTGATTCAAAGGTGTTGCAATGGTACCGTCTATACAAACAAGAGTTCCTCTTTTGTGACAGATTTCTGAAACTAAAGCAATGTCCACACATCGAAGAAACGGGTTTGTTGGGGACTCAGTAAAGTACATAGAAACCTGTATACAGAAAAGACCACAATTCTCATATTGCTTTCCAACTTTAAAGCGTGGTCAGAGAACTTATAACAAGGTATAATACCTCATGGTTATTCACTACTGCTTCTAGCCCCGTGGTATCATCGGAGTCAATCAGAGTCACCTAGAGACATAAACACACACATACATGTACACACAAATATATAACAAAGGGTTAATCGATGGAGCTCAAAACGAAACAGAAAGAAAGTGATGAAACTTGTTTTCTTTTTCGTACGGTGATTCCCATTTTGGGAAGAAAAGTCTCTATGAACATTCTTGTCTCCTTGTAACAATCTTTTGTTGTCACAATATGTCCATTTGTAGGAACCAAAGCCAAAAGCAAAACAGTACTTGCACACATCCCAGAAGCCACTATCAAAGTTGATTCAGCACCTTCTAGTGCACTGATCAAGAGAGCATACAAAAGGAAACAACTAAAATTCCAAAACTCAGTATAGAGACAGTACTCAAAAAGATCAAGAGAGAGCTAGAGACCTAATCTTTTCTTCGAGTACCATAGTTGTTGGGCTCCCATAACGAGTATACTCGTGACGTTCAATGCGTTGTTCCTACAGAATTGAAAGTGAATCTATTTTTGTAAACGAAGACTACCCTTTTCGTTTAGTCAAAGCAATATACTATTTTAAAAAATTACATGCTTTAAACTAGAAGCATTTATAAGCGGACCTTGAAGTCGATTAGCTCGGAACTTTCCTTGAAGAAGTAGGTCGTTGTGTTGACTATAGGGGTCGTGATTGAAGTTGTGTTGATATCACGACCTAATCTTTCACCTGATAGTAAACAATAAAACCCACAACAAATCACATATCTCCATTTGCATGGTTATGAAATTGGGATTCTTTTTAAATGGAGAAAAACAAAAAAGAGTGAGATAGTCTTTTAATAAGCTCCATATATATATATATATGTATATATATATATGTATATCAGGAAAATGGGTAAAAAAAAACCTAACCTTTTTAAAAAACATTTAAAAAACCCTCAACATTTTTTGTAAATTTTTAAACCCTCACCTTTTAATAAATGGTGAATTAATCCTAGGTATTATAAAAAGACTAAGTACATCATTATATTAAAATAAATATAAATAAATAAAATTTGGTTTATGATTTATTTTTCTAAATTTGAGTTTGTGATTTTTTCAAAAATAAATTGAGTTTTTTAAACTAAAATATTATTATAGATGAACACATTTCATGTTTTGATTCGAATTTGTTCAAAAATTTCTTTTTGAATAACTAACTAAAAGTAATTAATTATTACTCACTTTTTGAAATATTTTAAAGGTATATTTTAAATATATCATAATTTTATGTATCTAAATTAAAAATATTTTGGTGTGAAAAGTTATGTACTTTCATAAGAATATAATTTGTTTTGTTTGTTGTCATGTTAATAGGTTTATGAGACTAAACAAATAAATATTTATTAACACAAAATTCATATTAGATAATATTATAATCGATAAAATTCATCTCGATATTATATTCAAATTCATAAAATTCATATTCAATAAATTTTATTTCATAAGAATATGAATATGTATATATATATATATATGATATATAACTTTATATTGAACCGAATATGAATATATGTTAATAAATGTTTATTTGGTTTAGTCACAAACTTATTAACATGAAAACAAACAAAAATATTTTTATTATTACGAAAAGTACATAAATTTTCAAACCAAAATATTTTTAATTTAAATACATAAAATTAAGATATATTTAAAATATAACTTAAATATTTCAAAAAGCTACTAATCTTAATTAATTTTAGTTAGTAATTCAAAAAAAATATTTTGAATCAAAACAAGAAATGTGCTAATATATAATAATATATTAGTTAAAAACTCAATTTTGAGAAAACTAAATCACAAAATAAAATTTAGAAAGATAAATCATAAACCAAATTTTATTTATATATTTCTATTTTAATATAATGATGTACTTATTTTTTTATAATACGTAAGATTTATTTCACCATTTATAAAAATGTGGGATTTAAAAACCTATGAATAAAGATGAGGGTTTTTTTAATGTTTTTTGGAAAGGTGGGAGTTTTTTAACCCACTTTTTCTGTAATCAGGGAAATTTTGTTATATACAAGAAAAAACTATCAAAAATATATCCTTTTAAAACTTTATTTTCAAACGGACCCCCTACTGTTTCAAAAACCCTTCACAGGGACCCATTTGAAAAAACAATTGGATGCGTTCAAAGGTAAAACAATATTTTTTACAAATTTCTAGGTAAAATTTAACTTGATTTTCTTATCAATGTGGAGAATTTTGTATCATTGAAGATGTAGAACTGAAATAACAGACCAAAGAATAAGCTATTTGATTCTAACACATACAAATGTTCATATTATATGCTATATGAATGAGTGAAAATTAAATCATTATTTTTTAAAAAGAATTGTATGAATCTCTTAATTTTTAAACCATTTATATACAGTAAAACCTTTATAAATTAATAACCTCGGAATTACCATTTTTATTAATTTATAGAGGTATTACCATATTAATCTATCGATAAATTAATTTTAAAATAAGAAGTTAAAAACAGTATTGTAATAAACGTTAAGAAACAATCACCACATCAAGAATTCTTCATAAATTTTGTATGTAATTTTAAAAGATAGTATCAGCATTTTTCGATGCAGTACAGAAAAGTTAGAGATGATTTCAACAAATATGAAAATTTACGAATAAAAACAATAGTAATCATATTTCACTAAATTATCTCAGTTATATTTTATAAATTTATAAGATTATTAATTTATTATGATGAAACTATATATTTATATAAGAGTTTCAAAATATTATTATCTATAAAATTGTGTTAGTTATTACACCATTCAAACTTGGGATAGGAGAAATTTATTAATTTATAATAATAATTAGTTTATCTACTATTAATTTATAGAGGTTTTACTATATTACATAGTCCTATAACATATTACTCTAAAATTAAGAGCATGTCCACTTGCTAATAACCTTAGAAGAGTTTCTCACCACTATTATATTAGTATTTTTAGTTTCTTTAATTTTTTTAATTGAATTGAATTATTAAAAACAGTTTGGGTCAAGTGTGAGTGAAGTTTTTGAATTTTTTTTGAAAGATGGAGAAACCCATTACATTTTCTCTCTTCTTTTACCATTATTTATTACTCTTCTGTCCCATATTAATTATATTTCTAGGAAAATAAATTGTTTCAAAAAGATAAAATTTGTAGGTTTTTATGCATGTTTTATTAGCTATTAATGATGAATTGCAAAGTTTAAGAAAAATAATTGAGTTATATTAGTTTAGAATTATTGAAAATTGTTAATCACCAAAAACTATGCATTTAAATATGTTTTTTAATATGTGTGAAAATCCTAAAAATATGATTAATAAGGAACATATGGAATATTATTTAGTGCTAATAAATTGATCTAGATACTTACTTATTAGAACATTTTTAGTGGTGGTTTTTATTTTGGGAGACTTTTATATGGGTTCCCACTCTATGAGATCCATAATATTTTTTTTTTTTTTTTTTTTTTTATTATCTGAGAGATTTGATGAAAGATTAGCACTAAAATGCTCTTAAAGAATGTAATGAGGATGCCCTCAGGTGACTAAAACAATAGATAATAAGTAAATCATAAAGGGACCATGGACGTAGGTAACGTACCAGCATGAACAACCAAACTCGCATCGGAGCTCAGGAATGATGGCTTCAAATTGTTCATTTCCTCCATCTTAAGAACCAGTTTCCTCTTTCTTTAAAACACAAACCAACTCAGATTTTATTGAATTATATTTGGAAAACCAAATCAGTTTAGGAGTACAATCTGATTAATTATGGTTTAATCAAAAGGCTTAAAAAAAAAAGGTCATCATGGAAAGCAAAAACAAGTCATATAGTTACCTCTTTTTGATCAAATGGTTAATCACTTTCCGATTTGACCTCACAGCAGAGGAGGGTGGTTCACCGAGAAGTTGTCTGGTCCCTAAAGAGACTTGAAGAGACAGAGACGAATATGTAAGCAAACTACAAGGAAATGTAGGAAGAGAGAGCTATGAAAACGTCTTTTACGAAATTCGATACAATCGACCGAATCGAAAGAAGTAAGTTCACGGTGGTTATAGCCAATCTCTTGCCAAAGCACGACCTGGAAACATCTTTTGACTCATTCGAAATCAAAGGTAATCAAAAGTAATCGATGAAAACCATTTTGTTTGCATAAAAACGTTCTAGAGAAAACATAACCGTTTGGAAACCTTTCGGTAAAAGAGGACTTACGATTGATCTAGAAACAGAATGTTATATTGGACTGATTCTTAAGAGGAAGACGAAGCTAACAAGACAAAACAAAACACAATTTTGGAGTCCTATATGAAGAAAGGAGACGTGCATATGAAGAAGAAAAAAGCATTTTGTCTTGAATACCTTAATATTAATCACATTTTGGAGTCCTATATTTTAATTATTTGTTTAAACTAAGTATTCTAGTGCTACTTTTAGTTAAATTTTCTTTTTAATATTTTACATTTTAAAAAAAACAATTAGTATTTTCTAGATTAAATATAGTGTTAATTAAGAAAATATAGTGTACATTATATTTTTATAGTGTAAAAAATAGTATAAATTTATGTTTATAGATTAAGAAAATAATATTAACTATTTTTAATTTATTATCAAATAATATGTTTAATTTTAGTTACGATATATACTTTTATCATAAAATTGTATAAATGCACTGATTAGATGCAAAACTAGCACCACCGGCAACAGATGGAATTGTAGTAAATAAAACTACGCGATTTCAATAATTTTTAGCTTTTAATCTACAAATAAAAATAAAGAAGTTCATTTATCACTTTAAAATATATTGATTGATCATATATGAGAGCATTATGGGAATAATTTTAATGAGTGATTTGATATTTTATATGTAATTTTACTATTTCTTTTATGTATGTTTTGTTACTTTTATTTGTGATTTTCATTATGATGTAAGGTTTTATTTTTAATATTCTGTACTATTGTTTTTAATGTATATTTTATATTTATTTATAAATGTTTTAGATTATTAGTAACATTGAAGACTATTAGACTATTGGTAATATTTAGACTATTAGTACCATTGAAGACTATAATGTAAAATAGAAAAATTTATAAAGATAGACTCGTAAAACTTTAGACCCTGAGGAGGATTTGAAGTAAAATAAATGAAAATGAGAGTAGAGAGCTATGAGACAGACTTGGTTTTGTTCATAACATTGTCGACACGTTTTAAGCCTTCTAATAACAAAACCAAAAAACATCATGAACACGTGTCCATCATGGGGCATCCCAATTCTCTTTCCCACTGGATACATTACTACTTTCTGACAGAAAGTCCAGATTAGTTTAATGACTCCCTAATGGCCATGCAACCAATAGGAATTGAACACATGACTAGCTTAATTCTTAAGCTTGATTACTTTCACCTAAATTGATTAATAATTCAATAACTTAAAAAATTTACTAAATCAGATGTAATTCCTTATGAACTAATTATCATAAATTCACTTAAGACTACTGACCGAATAAGAAGTCATTTACGAGACAAATACGACTTTATAAAATTCATGATGCGAATCATATATTTTCTGCAATCTCTAAAAACTACGAGAAAATTCATACAACCAAAAGTTACACTCTAGAATATCCACAGTAGTGAGAAACTCTACCCGTCTCTTACAAAAATTAAAAATACTAGTATTTTAAATATAATTTAATTAAAAAAACAATTTAATAAAAAAAAATGAATCATTGAATGAATGACAAACGAACGTATCTTTTGGGGTTTTTCATGAAGAAGTGTCTCTCATCTTCTTTCTTCACTTTTTATTATATTCTAACTTTTTTTATCAAGGAAAAATTCTATGATACTTCTGATGGAGATGATCTAAGATATTAACGTAGATTTTTTTTTTTTTTTTTTTTTTGTATCTCAGTTCATATTCTCATTATCGAATTATGAACTTTTCCGGATCCTTCAAAATTCAAATAATGACCATCTAATTTCCATAATATTGCTGGTCAACTTATGTTGTATAATCTACTTCAATTCCGGATATTACATTATTGATATATAGCTTCCAAAATATTTACATTATTGATATATAGCATTATTGATACAGTATTGATATATAGCATTATTGATACAGTATTGATATATAGCTTCCAAAATAATGTTGGATATTACATTATTGATATATAGCTTCCAAAATATTTTTAAAAAATTATATACTGAAAAGAAAATTCAATTGTGTAGCTTTTTTTTTTTTTTTTTCAATTGCGTAGCTTTCCTTAACATGTTTATGTTGTACGGAAGATTTTTTCTTATTCATATTTTGGGTCATGGGGCATATTTACATACATATAAGACCATTAATATTCTGGGTTTTTAACCATTTTGATCATCAAAATTTCATCAGTTTTTAAATATGAACCAAGTAGCTAAAACGAGACTTCTGATCTTGGGACTGGTACATTGAGGAGAGGTTTGTGCTGATCTAGACTAGCGAGGTTCACTCCAATAGTGTATGTGATCTCTTTGAAAATCACCTGGGCCAGTTTGGAAAGATTAGAATGAATTCTCCGCTCCTTCCAAATCTCATAGACCATTGCAAGATCTCCGCTCCTCACATTGGCGTCATTAACCAAGTAGTGAGTGACATTCATAGCCAAATTAGCTTTCAAAGACTAGTAAAAAAAACTTGTATTCGCATCACCTTCTCCTAACCAATGATGCGAGATTTCTGCTTGTAGAAAGATTTCTCAATTGAAGCCCAAAATAGCCAAGCTTCTTGAGCTTCCTTTTCCTTATCAAACAACTATTGTGAAGGAAATAAAAGTGCAAGGCTCTGAACTCCCTCAAAGTTCTATAAAGCAACTCTGACTAGATCTTGAATATTCCCAAATCAATCTTGTTCAAGCCATAACTTCATCTGATGTAAGAGGTTGAATGAAGTCGCCAACAACCATCCAATGAGGATTAGCTAGAACATGGGCAAAAACAAGCTGAACCAAAAAATCTCATAGCTGAAGCCTTTGAACTTTTAGGTTTCTTGCACACATAAACACATTGGAGAAGAACTGGTTAAATGCTGCAAGGTAAACCCTGCATAACATGAACTTATTGACCTTTTTATAAATGTAATGACTGAAATGGATGGGTGTCAAACAACCACAATCCGACAGTTAGGAGCCTCATCCGAATGATTATAATCACATCTCCATCCCATAACCACCCTATTAACAACTTGCAAAATATTTTTCTTCCTAACCTTTGTTTCCAAAAGATAGCCAAGCAGAGACATACTTGCGGTAATCCACCGAGCAATCATTTTCTGTTTTCTCACGGCCTCTTTTATTCCGATCAAAAATCATCAAAGATCGAAAAGATATACATCGTGAAGCTATTATGCTTCATCATAGGACTTCCTCGCAAGCAAAACCCAACATAACTTGAACGACTACTATTACTACTACTTCTAGAAAGCAAAATATTTTTATTTACCAAAGAAACCACTGTCGACCCCACTGGCATGGGGCAACCTTCTTTAGGAGCTTATGCCTTAAATTCTTTCGAGCATTCTTCCTTGCTACATTAGAAGGCAACTAAGAGACTGATGTAGGCGGAACATACCTGGCTCAAAGGATTCTTTGAGTTGTTAAATAAATCTATCATCTTCATAAAACTGAGAGGAAGTTAGGGAAATAACCTTTCCTTCGCTGAAAGACGAGGAATACTAAGGATGAAGGGCTTAAAACGCCTAACAACTACTTCCCATTTGCCAGAGGATGTGTCACCCACATCATGTGTAGGACTGGAAGGTAGGCTAAGAAGTTGTAAGGAGGAAGGTACGGACCACTGCATCTTCAACAATGGGGCCGAATTGGTGACCAAACCTTGCTTAAGAGTTGTTGGTACCGGATTTAGAACCCTACTATAAACCCGACCCAAATCAAAATCCATTCATTCTTAAGACCAACCACTTTTTAGCCCATCAAAATCGTCTCACCGACTTGAGCAAACTAAAGCGGACCTGAGAGAAAAGTCAACCCTAATCGGAAAAAGAAATAACAAAGAGATAAAGAAAAGTCCGATCAAAGCCCAAAACCGACTTAAGCCGTCCTAGAATCACTATAAAAGAAAAGGTCTCGAGACATTGAGATCTGCCACAAATCGTTAAGAAGACCTAAGTTCTAGATTTCGCATAAGCTTTTATCTTCTTTGCTCGTAAACCCTAAATCTCTCATATTACTTGTTCTACACACATCAATAAAACACATATTAGCTCTAATTTAATCTTTGAAATCCTAGTTCGTATTGATGGAGTTGTCGAAGCAAATGAGACAGCCAGTTAAAACTTGGTATTTTGCAACTGATGAAACGTTTTTTGGGAAAGCTTAGGATTGGTTACCGACTACGGACATCTAAACAAATAATTTCCAAAATCACCACATCCTTCACACTTAGGTGGAACCCGAGGATACTCTGCAAAATTTGTAACCGAAACCCCTAATTTATCAAGAACACAAACATCAAGGGGAAACGCTTGATCCAAAACCATTATAACCTTCATTTTAACAACCCCAAGGGGGTTAGGAACCAGCCTTGATTTTCCATATACAAAGGATCCCCTAAACCCGAAGAATTCACATTTAAGCCTTCTAGAGTAAACATGGGAAGAACATAAGGAAGGATTACCTAGATAGGGGCAAAGACCAATTTCATCGGAGCGAAGTTGACCATTTGGTGAAAGCGAAGTTTCTACCTACCAAAACCCAACGTCCAAAACTCATTTCCTTGGAAGTCTCTGATCGGATGAAGATCAGAACCTATTGAGGAGAGAAATTCCTAACAAAAATTTGCCCTTGAGTACCCCAAATTGGGTTTGAATCGGCAAAAAGCTTTGCAAGGGGTGGAGTGACCAGTGGAAATGTGAAACTAGATTATCTTTCCAAAGATCCGAGAAAGGAAGAAGCATCGAGTTACGAGCACATACTAAACGAGTAACGTCTTCTAAAAAAATAAGAAGAAGCCATTTTCTTATGGTTGCGCAAGGTGGGGCCACATTTATCAGTCAAGAGAGGTGGATCTTGGTTCTTGCTAACAACCAGAGTAACCACCACTACTTGAGTAGCCTCAGCAACTACTAGATTTGGAACGCCTGAAACCGACATTGGAGGAGAGCGAGCCGGAAGGAAGATCTTCACCATAAATAGAGTTTGGCATGAAGGAGACGACTCTAATCCTTGAGAACCGACCTGATTTGGAGGCGGGGGAAGGACAACAAACATATCTGGTGGGACTTGGTATTTGCTCTGATCTGGTGGTTGCTTGAGAGATGGAGAAGCTCGAGAGATATCAGAGTCAGCCTTTAAGAATAAGAAGGAAGGAGGTAGAGAAGTTCTCGCCGACGGCTATAGGCCACAACGACGACGGAACCTAAGAAAGAAACCCTAAATCACCTCTGAAGTTGTATGATATGTATAACTACTAAATTAAATACAACATGAACAAGATTGTCCATTTTTCCCATGCTTCCTTAAGATCGAAGAAGAATAATGGTTGAAATAATACTTATGAATTTATTATAACTTAAATTGTTATGAAATAATTATCACAAATCTAATCAATTCATTTAGTTAAGACTACCAACCACATATCATGAATTTATGAGGCAACTATGAATTTATAAAATTCATGATGCAAATCGGATGTTTGCTACAATTATCTCTGAAAAGTGAAAACTATGAGAAAATTTAGTCTTAAACCAAAGGTTACTCGAGTCTAGCTAACAAAAAAAAAAAAAGGTTACTAAAGTCCACTCTATAATACTCCCTCTGTCACATTTTAATAGATGTTTTGGCTAAAATCACACATATTAAAACATCTACTTTTCTTTACAAAAGTATCATTTAATATTTTACTTTAAATTCATTCAACAAATCAAAATTTAAATTTTATGCAAAACATCTAATAAAATGGGACAAGAAAAAAATTCCAAAACACCTATTAAATTGACCAGAGATATGATGGAAGTTAGATGGTCATCATTGTGTATCATGTGTGGTGTTCGGATTTTTAAAAACTAGAGAAATTCATAATTCGATAATGAAAATATAACCAATACAACAACAATATTGTCCATTTTCTCCCATGATTAGAAGAAAAATAAGAACCTTTCGGTTAGATACATATATACAATGTATTATTTATACACAAACTCTTTAACTAATTACCACACAATTTTTAATACAGACAAATAGATCAATCGAATCTTTAAACACGCACATAAAACCAAAAACTTAGACAACACACAATACAACAAACTTAATGAACTCTCAAAACCACAAGCTTCTGCACGATATAAATTTCTTTTCCACTCTTTTTAAGTTATGTTATCTCATTACTTTATAGGTAATGAATCATCATTATCATCCAAATAGATCATAGATGATTAAAGTCTTAAAGAGAGGGACATTTGTCGCTAAAAACTCGATCAAGAACATTGTCTTCAAGAACTGCCAAAGCCTCGGAAGATTTTATGCATACCGGTGTCTTGTATTGAGATATTGAAGAACCCCGAGAAACGAAAAAGTGCATGAGAGAATCAAACGTACCTTGTTGCACCACTCTTATCTCTAGAGGTCCGATTGATCCATCTTTACTCCTAAATACTCGATAAAGACGACTAAGTGATTCCTCCATTACACAACAACATTTCACCAACACCTCGTTATCACTTTCAACGCTATTGATGCTTTTGGGTTTGAGTTCCCAATAAAACACATAATGACCTGGATTAGTAGAGATATCATCATAACATGTGGTATCCATCAACATCAAATTTGAAGATTCAAGAACAAGTGTCGCATTAGTTATCGCCTTTAAAAGATGGTCCTCGGTTGTTATCTCTGTCTGAATGCATAGAACCATCTCTTTTCTACGTATGAATCGAAACTGAGGTGCGCTATTATAGAATCCAGTCACCTCTAGAATATCTCCAATCCTATGCCTGTGTAAACCTAGCAAAATAATTGGTAACAAAAATTAATTTTGATGACTTGAGGATAAGATATATAATATTATATGATTATATAGTATAAATATATTTTATATAACTCACCATAATAATTTGTGACCAACAGCTCATAGCAGCAACCTAACTTAACGTCCACAAGATCAACAATTTCATAATTGATTTCCTCATCAACCCGTTTGAACTCAAAATAGGACATATTGGGTAGACATGTGTATGACACATCGTGTGGTTTGCACGATGGGTCCACGTTTATCCCAAATATAGTTTCAGATGACCCATAGATCATGGAAAATATAGGCAGTTTGTTGGAGTAGAAATCCAATGCTGGGATGTACTGAACCATCGATCCTGTAACAATGCAACCCATAAATTTTGCTTTGGGCCAAAGCCTTGTGATTATACCTTCCCATGATTTTTGGTCGCATTCGTAATCAATCAAATTTGCTAATTCAGGGTTAGGCCCTGCGAGGATGAGAGAAACTGCTTCCTTGCAGTTATCGTCTGTAATCCACTCGCTGACATGACCAAATTGTATATTACTACACAATTCTTTCCAGTGAGTTTCAAGAAAATTGATTGCCTGAACCAAGGTAGAAGCAAAGATAGCACTTATACTTGTAACTTCGCTTCTCTGGACGAGCCCACAGAGAATATGGCAATACATACTTTGCTTGTTGTCTGTGCATAATGTGACATCAATGGGGCTTGTATACAGTGTTGATGGTTGGTTCTTGAAACAATCACTCTTGAAAAAGCTTGAAAGCGCCCCAGAAACTGGCAAACCAGAAGGAGTTTTGACCAACGGTCTGGTGAAACTAAACATCATCTCCTTTCCTTGCTTGGCACCATGCAGATGCCTATACAAACAATAATCAACATTGGTGAATAAAAGTTTACATAAGCCAAATATGGAATAGTGATTCTACGGCGTTTAAGTGGTGAATGCCTCTAATTCACCAAAAATATATTGTTAATTATCTGTAACTTATTAGAATGCAATATGTTAAATTTTACTTACGACACATTTTATAACGAAATATATATATATATATATATAACGGTTTTGTTTTATTATGCCTCTAAAATACTTGGGGGGAGGGGGGAGGAGTGTATTAGATGAGTAATTTAGAGAGATTTGATTTTTAATGAAATTTGAGATGATTTGGTTGAATTTTGGTGAATTATGATTTTTGTTATTAATTTTCTGAAATCTCACCTAAAAACCATGAGATTTTGAAATTGCTTGAATTATGAGCTGGGGAGGGGGGAGGAGTGTATTAGATGAGTAATTTAGAGAAATTTGATTTTTAATGAAATTTGAGATGATTTGGTTGAATTTTGGTGAACTATGATTTTTGTTATTAATTTTCCGAAATCTCACCTAAAACCATGAGATTTTGAAATTGCTTGAATTATGAGCTGAAACTTTCAAATTCAATTATTAAATTGTTTCTAATAACAGCGGTGGATTTGATTGTATAGTTTAAAATCATTAGTCTAATAACTATGTGTATAAACATTACCTGGATATAATGGTGGATGATAGAGCTTTGTGTTGCATCATGTTCTCAAAGTAGCTATTGTTCATAGGGAATATCTTATGTTTTCCTCCTGATGTTCCAGAACTAAATGATCCAAAAGTCCACAACCATTAGAGGATTACATAATTTCAAGAGCTTCATCGCCACGTAAATCAAACCAAAGACTTTTTACCTTTCAAAAAATCCAGTGATGGAGTTGCCTGAAATCACATTTGAAGGTTCTCCATTTGCAACCCGTTCGATATAAGGCTTCACATCATCATAGGTCACCACTGGTACGTTCTTTTTAAAAAGCTCTTTATCAGAACTTCCATTGAGGAAACGTTGGAGATATTCAGTGTTGGCATTAAGTGTGAGTATCTCCTTCAATACATCATCTTGCATTTGCTTTGCATTCGATGTTAATGCTTCTAGATCCATGAGACTGAAACCTAGACGACTCATATTTGGTTATCACCTGAAATTAAAGGGTTTATATATACTATAAAGATAATCTTCAAGCAACGAGTAGACGATTTGTTTTGTTTAATAGATTAATTATAAGTCATATCCTTTTACTTTTTGTCGTCAACTATGTAGCCATACCTAACCTTTAAATCAATTCTGAGTGGATTACAAGAGCTTAACTAAGCTGTCATCAAATCAAACCAAAGGATATATTTTTATATGGAGAAAAATCTCAAGTGGGTAGAAAATGATTTGATTCGATCGATTTATTATAAAGTCATATGTAATTGTGAAGGCATTAGAAATTAAGCTGTCATCCAATCATAGGATATTTTCCATAAAGAAAAGTCTCAAACGCGAAGAAAATTATTTTTTTTTTCTAGTAAATTGTGCTTTGTTATTCAACATTTACACCAAACAAAAACAAATTGTGTTTTGTTCCATGTGCGTGGAAAGAATATATATATATTTTTTAATTAGGAAAGTTTCATATTACGATTTAGATATTGATATACAAAATTTTCTAGCACTTATGAGTTACTAGTATTAATCATGTACTACGTACGGAAAGAAACTTTTTAATAAATAGTTAAAGAATAAAAACTTTAATATACTTCAAATTTATTATATTCTTGTTGTGACAAAAAAAAACAATTTATTGGTTAAAAATATCAAACATAAAAGATTCAAAATTTAACAATTAAAAATTTAAAAGATAACAAAAATGAAATCAAGATATGAATAATATATCTTACTGAATTCGTTAAAAGACCCTGTGACAAAAAAAAAACAAAAATATGTTGAGTTAATAAGAATAAAATTAAAATCAGAAAAAAAAATTGATATGTGCAAAATACCTTTTCATCCATCACAATAATTTTCATGCCAATAATTGATTCACGTTGATCTTTAAAATGAAAATTCTAACTCCAAAATATTAGAGTTCTAATCTTTTTTTTTTTTTTTGAAGAATTTAGTTTAGAAATTAAATAAAAATCCAAAGGCATCTTAAATCTGATGATAATAGAAGATTAATATAAAATAGAGATGAGAGAAAGAAAAAAGAGAGAGAAAGAAAAAAAAAATACTGAGGATAAACAATAGAAAGAGAGAACATAAATAAATCGTTTGTTGCCTAAGAGAATCTCCAATGGTCATTTTAGATTAAATTTTCTTGTTTTAGATTAAGCGATTTTTAGATTTTCAAAGCAAATGTTAGATAAAAGTTATAATAGTTTATAAATGTTGTTTTAATGCATTAATCAATAAAAGCTTTTATAAAATGTATTAATAATGGGTAAAAAAAATTAATTATTTCTGTGGAAAAAAAACTTAAAACCACATTTTTTTTAAAATGGAAGGAGTATAAAATAATTTCTAGCAAAGAAAAGTGTTTTCAATAAGTTATAAAAATAAATTAAATTTAGATAGCGTTCGATTATTAGATAAGATAGAGAACTTTTAAGCCATTATTTGATATGATACAAAAAGAGGTCAAAGGCTTTTCGAAGGCTGCAGGAATCCATGCTCGACAACATGCAAGACTCATAGACTCAAACAATTCATTTACCTCTTTTTGATCAAACTGTTAATCACCATCCGACTTGACCTCACATCTGAGGAGGGTGGTTCACGGCGAAGTGGTCTGACCCCTACAAAGTTGAAGAGCCAGAGAAGAAAATGTAAGCAAGCTACAAGGAGATTTAGGAAGAGAAAGCTATGAAAACGTTTTTACGAAATTCGATCAAATCAGACTGAATCGAAAGAAACAAGCTAGTTCACGGTGGTTATAGCCAATTTCCTGCCAAAGCAAGATCTAAAAACATATTTTGACTCATGCATTCGAGATGGAAATCATTTTGCATGAAAACGTTTTAGAGAAAACATAATAAGAGGACTTACGATTGATCTAAGAAAGCTCAAAATATTAGATTGTTCTCGATGGATTCTTAAGAAGAAGACAAAGCTATATCAAGACCCAAAAAATAGAGTCTAGGTAGAGACTTAGAGAGATGAATGACGACTGAAAATGAGAGGATAAATAGAAAAAAAAAATTTAGATAGACTTGGTTTTGTTCAAGGGACATAATTGACTCGTGCCCATCCATGAGACATCACAACTGTCTCTCTGACTTGATAGATCACTAACTTGGACAGAAACTGTCTAGATTAGCTTAATGATTCCCTAATGGCCATGCAACCAATAGGATGAATACAAGACTAGCTTAACTCATAGTTAATGAATATTACTTAAATATAAATTATATAATAGTTAATAAACATTAGTTAGATAGTTAATGATAAAATAAGTAAAAGTAAAAAAAAAAAAAAAAGTTTAAGCAATGATTTAAAACACAAGTTATTTTTTAACGAATTTTAAAAAAAAACTATATTATGCAATAATTTATTAGTAATTATATAACTAAACGTTTAATAAAAAGTGTGTTTAAAATTATCGGTTTTTACATACCCACAAAACATAACTATGTTCAATTCATATCTTCACTAAAAAGTAGGGTAAAACATATCATCATTAATTAATAATTTGAATATCGATCCTTCAATTATAGTTTTGTGCAAAATTATGCCTCACCATTATTGTGCCGTTAAATGTTATTGATGTAGATGCAACATGTGACACAACGTGGATGACATGTCAGATTTTTGCTGACGTGGATGCCACATGTATATATATATATATATATTTAATGAATCTTATATATTTTTCTTAGTTTCAAAAATTTATCAAAATTTTCAATTTGACACGTTTTTCGGTGACGTTAGTCTACTTGTATTTAGTTGTATGTTAACAAAAAAAAATTGAAGAGAGTAGAATTAAAAATAGTAAAATCAAGAATGAGTAAAAATAAAATAAAATGGTGGTTTTTATGAGGATATAATTACGAGAACTTTTTCCGAGATGAAATTTGATAGAGAAAGTATGAGAATTTCAGATAGTTTATTAAAGATTTACATTATTTGTATATATATATATATATATCTACAAAACTTGATCAATATTTGAAACTGAGAAAAATATAAAAGATTTATAAAAAACAAATACACATGGCATCCACGTCAGCATAAATCTTACATGTCATTTATGTTATGTCACACATGGCATCCACGTCAACAGCATTTAACGGTACAATAATGATATGTATGATTTTGCACAAAACTATAATTGAATGGTTGATATTCAAATTATTAATTAATAAGGGTATGTTTTAGCCTACTTTTTATTGAGGGTATGAATTGAACATAGTAATATTTTGTGGGTATGTAAAAGCCGATTTTCCGAAGAAAATATGATATTATATGTCCAGATAAACCTTGCGACTTCAACTGTGTATATCTTCTGAAATTCTTTGTTGCTCGCTCAAGTCAGCCAAAAATCATCATGCAACTGATAAGGAAAAATAGAGAGCATCAAAGGTGAAATGGAGAATATAATTCTAATCTAAGTTTATCATGCAACTGTATACAAAATTGTTTGGTAATATAAACATGGTAAGTGAGATGGGCTAACCGGAAAGAGTCATAAATGAATTGGTAAAAAACTATCAAATGGTATGATAAATTTATTTTGATGGATTCGTCGAATCCACTGTAGTGTCATCTAGCGATCTGTTTTATATATATATATATATAATTGTCTTCGACAATATATGTTATATCGCTCGGTAAATTTTAACGATTCATTTTGTTAATAGTTTATAATTAAAACATGTTAATAGTTAATAATTAAATCACGCACTAGTAGAAATCTAGTTAAATTAGTGGTAGAGTTGTAATGTATGTGAGTAAAATAGTTATTTCCATACTGCAGATGATAAAAGTAAAAATATAAATTCTAAACTTTATTCTTAAATGGGTGCGACACAACTGTAACAAACTTCTTCAATTATACTCTCAAAATGACATATCCATTTTTTCTAGCTATTTTTCTTCGTTTTTCCTATGCAAAGGATGATGAAACAATATCTTTTGTTTACCCCACAATAATATCCAAATTACATGAGTTATTATTACAGAGTGGTTCCTAAGGTTGGAAAGGGGAAAAGGGTCAATTTTGACCTGTATTTTTTTTCAATGTTCATTTTTCTACTTGCACAATCGAACAGTGGTAATTTATACCCAAACATTCAAAAAATTCAAGTTTTATACCCAAACTCATAATTACATGCTTAATTAGTAGTCAACGCTTACGGGAGTTAGTCAACCGTTACGCTTCTTGACATGGATTGATGTTGTGGGATTAAACCACGTCATTTGAGTAAAAAAGATTAAAAAAATTTTAAAAAGTGGAGTTATCTAGACTTGAACTCAAACATTTATCTGAGTTTTGAAAAATAAATTGGTTTAAGCTCTTAATTGATTATTTATATGCCATTTGAAAATTTGAATATTCTTGTATAATTTGGTAGCCACAATAGCCCACTTTATATTTTACATAAACAAGGTAACTTACTAAAATTTCAAAATCTAAAGGGCATTTTTTCTAAAAATAACTTTGATGATATATTTGACTGATTATGCAAGTATCTATCAGATTCTGCAAACATTTTGTACAGACTTTGTGAGCATATAGCAAACTCAACCAACATTAGACAAATTTTGCACACATTTGGCAGATTTTGGAGACACTTTGTAGACTCTACAAAGTAACTGATAGACTATATGAGAATCTGACACATTTTGCGAAAGTCTTTGCGGATATTTAGCAGATCATGCAAAATAGTTGGGATATTTTTGCATAATAGTTGTTAAATTTTGTAAATATTTGGTAGACTCTTCAAGAATAACTTGCAGTCTTTGCTAATATTGGCAGATTATGCACAATAGTCGAATATTTGATAGATTTTGCGAATATTTGACATAATCTACGAGCATTTGGTAGACAATGCGAATATTTGGTAGAATATGCGAGCATTTGGCGTAATTTGCAAATATTTGGTGGACTCTGTGAATGTTTGGTAGTCTTTGCAAATATCTGACAAACTTTGCAGATATTTGACAGAATCTACTAATATTTGACAGATTTTTGTAATAATTATTAGGTTTTTAAAAAAAAATAACACATTCTTTGACCAAAATCAAGTGTTTTAAATAAGAAAAAATATTAAAAAATGAAGTTATAATTACAAATATAAATTAAAAAGAGTTAATCAAATAAAATATTAAAATTTTATCCAACATATAAATACTCAGTATATTAATCTCCAAAATACAAGAAATCGATCCCAAATAATTTATAGCATATAAAACCAATGATTATTTACTTAAGAAAATACTAGAACGAAATTCTAAACTAAGCATAATACTTTATTCTAAACTTCACAGAACGTTAGTTTAGCAACTATTCAATTTCCTTATAATAGATTAAGGCATTAATGTTAAAGATTCAATAAATATTTGGTTTACATAAATATAGGAGATTTATTTTACTTATTTTACGGAGTTCTAAATTATGCATAATTCATCTTCCTAGAACATCATGTAAAACATGTAGAGTGTGTAGAATATGTAATCTAATTTTTTTTAAAACATGTACAATATTCAGAACGAGCATTCTAAAATATTTGGGAAAATAGCATTTTAACCTTGAAAGTGGCAGATGTTACCACTTTAAACCTCGAAAGTATTATACTTACTTTAAACTTTCAAACTATTTTTACTCACACTTTAAACTTTAAAACTATTTTTACTAACACTTTAAGCTTTAAAAGTACATTTCGCATTTGTTCGCCATAAAATTTATTACAAAATATTTACCAGAAAACTAAAATAATTTCTGACAGTAATCCAACAAAACATTTTGAGGGTAATCTGACGGATTTTGGACAAAATAATTCTGCAGGAAATTTAAAAATTTTTAAAGTTGCATCAACGTACATATTTTTCAACGGATTTCTAATGGTTACTCAAAAATCTGTCATAAATCATTTGACGGATTACTGATAGACTATTATGTTAAAAATCCATCAGATTAAGATCCTGTCTGCAATCCGGTCAGATTTCTGATAATTTTTCTTGTAGTGATGTAATTTCGAAGAGATCTTAATTCGATGTATTTTTGGCAAAATAGTTTTATTTTTAATCCGTCGGATAATTTCGGATGGATTTTTGAATAACCATCGGAAATCCATTGGAAACTATGTAAATTGATGTAGTCGTTTGAATTTTTAGAATTCTGATGAAACTATTTTGTCAGAAATCCATCGGGTTACCGTCAGACATTTTCGTCGGATTACTATCCAAAATTTTGGCAATTTTTCTGTAACTATTTTATAGTGAATTTTATGATGGAGAAAATGCGGAAGGTAGTTTCAAGATTTAAAGTATTAGTAAAAATATTTTGAAAGTTTAAAGTGTTAGTGTAATACTTTGAAGGTTTAAAGTGCTATCATCTAACACTTTCAAGGTTAAAAAGCTATTTTTCCTAAAATATTTAGACCAATTTTATCTAAAAAACATTAACAAAATCTTTCTAATCTTGGCACGACTTGTCTTTTTTAACTCACGACTTGCATTTTCTCTAATATAAAAAAAATCTATTTGATATGAGAATTATGGCATGATTTCCATTAATCAACAAAAAATTTACATAGACAAACTGAAAAACACTATCCTTTATATCTAACTAGTTTAAGATCCGCGTATACACGTGTAAAAAAATATTTCCATTTTTATTAAATTAGTATTTAAATTCTGATTAGTTTTCTGCAAACTTGTTTGTCAATACTGATTATTAACTCTTTGTTAAATCAGATTTTCTTTACAGACTTGATTTTGCTATACAACTTAAATAAATCTTCAATCATACTAAAATCTTACTCTAACCTTATGTATACACCATATAAATTAATAGAAGACAACACTTTTATATCAAAATAATATGCATCATATCAAACAAATATCCATATACAGTTAGTATTATAAAAGTAATTTTAAAAATAAAAACTCTATTAGTAATTTAGTAGGAAAAACATGAAACTTGGAAAACTAACATTATAAATAACTTACATTTAGGTAAAAACATTTGTAGTTGAAGTATCTTAAAATATTTTATAGAAAATAAGTAGAAAATGTTTTTAGTTTGAGAAAATATTAATTTATATAATTAACTGTTTAACTATTTGATCCATTAAATAATATAGGTTTATGTGTTGATTCAATCCATTAAATTAGATATATTTATGAGTTTATTCAATCAATTTGCTCTATGATTTATTAAAACACTTAACCAATTAGTTTGGATTATAACCAATCAATTTTTAGGTTCAATAAAATAGATTTGTGTGAAAACTTTTATTGGATTCTAAATAATATGGAAATCTAAATATCTAAAATTTTAAAAAGTTTAAATTTTACGTAAATAATAAGATTGAACATATATTATAAAAATGGAAATTTTAAATTATCTAATCTATTATTTATTTTTGCTCTCTTTCTTGTTAGTTTTTTTTTTTTTGATTAATGAAATAATTTAGGTAAATATTTAATTAAATATGCATACTGCTCTTAAAATATACATTATCTAAAATTTTAACTTAATTCATTATAGATTTAAATGAATAAAATTTAAACATCTATTTGAGGTTAATTTTAAAACATCTTAACTTGTTTAAAAACATGTTTTCAAAATTGTATATGTAACAAATGGAAAGTAAATATTATATATTTGATTATTTATTTATTTTCATTTTTTCTGTTGGTTTTATTTTTAATTAAAGAAATAATATGTAAAATATGGAAAGTAAATATTTCTCTATTTAATTTTTTTGTTGGTTTTTTTTTTGATTAAAATTTATCTTTTACACGTGTCAAAATCTAAAAGATCAACCGACACGTATCGTGATCATTGTTGATATTGGATCCATTTAGATGGAAAGAGGCTCAATCGATTCTTTAAGCCCAAAAAGATTCATATTGCACAAAGGAGGTGGTCATATCTGGACATTAATTGGTGATTCAATTAGTGAATTAATGGTCATGGTCCAAGGAATAAACTTGTTATTCAAGTTTATGAGTTAATTATCATAGGAGTTATTTGTGAGTTAATTCTGTAGTTAATAGCCAAATAATGGCACCTCAAGAGAAAGAACGTTACTCTCCACGAGGACGCCAAGACCTGCGAACCTGTCATCAGCTCAGGAACGCGAGGTGAAGAATGATGAACCACCAAGCTCGCAGACAAGTCTAACGGAGCAGAAGCGCACCAAGTTCGCGGACATATCAAACTGGAGACGTTATGACATTAAAGACAAGATCAAAACGGACGCATTTAAAGAAAATCACAAAGTTAATTATGTGCATTTAATCTCTTCAATGTATAAATACAAGAACTCATAACATTGTAAAGGGGTTGAATCTTCTATCTTTTACTAGACTTATGAACTACGAATGGTTTGATCCCTTCTCAAGGGTACATAGGTAACCTTTCTTGAGGTGCAGTTATAACATCCAGAACACTATTTTTTTCTTTTTATGTAATCAAACACCTGAAATAAATATACATATAATATATTAATATCTATAGTTTATTCTCTTTTTTCAGATTAATATAATTATTTGGATATATATACTTTTATTCATTATTCATTTTTTGTAACAAATTTCATATTTATATATAAAATAATACTCATAGTTTTGGGTGAAGATTTATGTATCCACATTTTGGCCAAGTAAATGAAATTGGGTTGTATCTATTTTCTATGTTTATATAAAATCCGGGTGGTTCAAGACATCAAATTTATCTCATGGCCAAGTAAACTCGACAGATATTAACAATGAGTGGTTCAAAACTGAAATATGCTATTATCTCGTACACAATGATTTTTTGCTTGTACTCTTGAAAGTCTGTCAGTCCGTCAAGTCTGTCTTGTCTATCGAGTCCTATAGAGTCTTTATATGTTTAGAGTCGTTTCTATTCATGTGGGAGATTGTTGGAACTCAATTTTGGAAAAAATGCCATAAGCTAAATTTCCGACGAGTTTTCTGGTGAAATCCATCACCGGAGCAACCAGATATTGGGGTATTTGGAATATTTGTAATCAGTACTATAAGATAGTGTATTTACATGTCAAAATCGAAGTCAACTTGAATGAGAAATTAAGGTCCAAAGTGAGTAGTTTGTAATGATTATAAAACTTGTAATTTTGACTAAGTATCAAAATGAGCAAATATCTCACATTGGATAGAGAGTGAGAGATGGATGGTCATTATGCAAAACCATACACACCCGCTGTTGTGCCGAGCTGGGCTTAGGCTTGGGTGTTATTCCAGTAATGGATTTCACCGAACAAATTGCCAAAATTTTGGCTTAAACCTTTTTGTCAAAATTGAGTTTCAACACAAAAATTATTTGGATGCCAATAGTGTTAACCATTAATAGATTCAAGAACGACAATGGTGTTATTAGAACAAAATTATTTGGATACTCTCACGAAGACTGGCATCTCTCTTTCCGCTTTCCGTTAAGTGGCTAACCTCATGGAAATCTGATCAGAAATTTTAAGAGCTGGAAATTCTCAATGTTATTTGGTATGAACAAATTATTTAGGATGTATTAATAAGACACGTTCGATTTTAATGAATTGCTTTGTTGTGTCATGTTTCTCTGTTGAACTTAAATTGATCAAAAGCAACGAAGGCATAAAAAATGCCTAAAATCAGAACCACCATAAATCTTGAAACGTTTTCATGTTTCAAACAAAATCATGCCTTTACAACATAGCAAGCAAGCTCATGAATAAGACATTGAACACACACAAAACATGGTGGATTGGCTTACGATCAGGTGAACCAATTACACGATGAAAATAATAGATGACAAAAAAAAAAAATTAAATAACATGTTTTAAATTAAAATACGGCGGTTAATTGTTCCGTAAACGGTTTTATTAACGGAGTTTATAACTGTTCCTTTAAAATTTGTGATGGTGCAAACACAGAGATTATTTTGGAGGTTTGAATGTTAATGAAAATGGCTTGTATGTTTAAAGTGTTAGTGCAATACTTTCAAAATTTAAAGTGTCAGCATTTGTCACTTTGGATGTTAAAAATGATATATTTCCAAAGAAGAAACAACTTGAACCTGATGAAAAGATTTGTAGTAGTTTGGAAGTGAAACATACTGGGTTTCTTTTTTTGATAAAAATAAACATATTGTTTGGTAGCCTAATAGTTTGAAGGAGTATTCTCTCCGCTTGATTTCTTGATGTGAACCAGTATTAGATCAGTTGTTAAGCGAGTTCATGGTGTGAAATACGAAGGGAAAAATCCCTGTTTCGAATAGTGCGATCCATTGTCTTGAAAATCTGAGAAGGGGATTGCCTTAAAGTAGTGTAGATCCTTTTATTTATTTCTTTCCAAAGCTCATCAATGGAAGATTGTCAATAATATGAGGTCTTTGTGAATAGCGCTAGAGTTGGGAAGATATAGGAATTCATGAAGTCCTGCCACCTAGTAGTCGTCGGGTGAATTCGAAGTCTTGGCAGGACAGTTGACCACACTTCAGAAGAGAATACACAATCGAAGAAGAGATGATTACGTGACTATGGTTGAATCCCACAAAGGATACATAACAGATCAACCTGCAAACCCCGATTTCTCATTCTGTACCGAGTCGGATTCCTGTCTTAAACAAACAGCTATATTATGAATTTCTGACGGGGAATACCTCTATGGTGCTAGACCAGATTGTGCACGAAACTGTAGGGACTGAGGGAGACATTGAGTTCCAGACTTTGGCTCCATCCATTTTCCAGATAAACCTTATCTCGAGTATCAGAGAGCAATATTTGGATAAGGACCGAATAGAGAGTGACTTGAAGTTCTGATCTAGCAGGAGGTAAATTCCAGTGGTTATTCCTGAAGACTGAGTCAACTTTTGCGTGGAGAGGAATACCAAATCTCGATGGGACTCCATTACCAAAGACAGAAAATAGAGGACCTAAAGGAATCGACGAATCATGCCAAAATGAAATAGAATTGCCATTCTCCGGAACATAGCTAATGAATGACTGAATTAAAGGTTTGAGCATGAGTAATCTTCTAAGGTTCCATCGGTGGCACGGTTGCGACTTTAATTCCCAAAGAGAACGAAACTGAAAGTAATATAGACATTCATATTAAAATTATATCTATAAATTTTAATATAGAAATTTACCCCTCTCATTAGTAGGATTTGTGCCTAGTTTGTTGTGCCACACAATCACACATGATCTCCAAATTACACGAGAAATATACATATGGTTTGTAGTCCTTTGCGAACATTCATAAGAAAGTCAAATTTATTGGAATAATCATGCCCAAAGTTTGAGAAAGATGAAGGAAGCTCAGATGCCTTGCCCGTCGTATGATTTCCATCTTTCTATCACCACCTTATGATCATCATCCCTTTTTCTCACCTAAAAACCATAAGTTATAGAAGTTGAATCAGTACCTTTAGTTCTCAATTGATCAATTCTTGTCATCATCATTATGCATATCCTCAAATGAGTAAATTGCATATTACCTCAACCATGGGATTCCTTCCACGAAGCAACATATCAACACTCTTTTCAGTCTGGACGATAGTGAGAGAAGATAAGCTTTGTTAGTTCAGCCGATCTTTGATATTGAATGACTGCAGTGACAAGAAAAGATTTGTGAAACAGTAGGAGGCATACTTGATGTGCAATCCAATAATCTCTCTCTCGCATCTCGATCAAGAAATAAAAAGTCGGTGGAGCTTTCCTCTCAAGAATACTCTTCTGACTCCTTCTTGCCCTTGCTTCTTCATCTCCAAGAGTGACAGTCTCGATACCCCCAATCTACAAACCAACAATAAGAAGGTAAAGAATATGAGGAAAACTTTGTTAAAACCAGAAGCAAGCTATAACTTCACATTCAGACAAGCAGTAAAGAAATTGTTACCAAGTCTGAAAGAGTAGGATTCTTTATGATGTTCTGTAGGTGCTCTCCGTGAGCAGTGCCAATTAGCATCACTCCCCTTTCGGCAATGGAACGACAAGCAAGCGCTTCAGCTTCTGTGCCGATCTCATCAACGATGATCACTTGAGGCATATGGTTCTCTACTGCCTCAATCATTACTTTATGCTGTAAAGATGGCTTTGGTACTTGCATTCTACGCGAACCACCAATAGCTGAGTGTGGAATATCGCCATCTCCTCCTATTTCATTGCTCGTATCAATTATCACCTAAACACACATTACACATACTAAATCAGTTAAAAACTCAGAACCTTCAAGGCTAAGAAAAACTCAAGGATAGACAAAACCCACCACTCTTTTCTGGAATTCATCAGACAAAACACGAGCAATCTCTCGCAAAACAGTAGTCTTACCAACACCAGGCCTATGATTAAATTCAACGAAGACGAATCAAATCATCATCAAAGAAGTGAAATGTACGCATAAAAGTAGTGTGTAAAACAAGTAATAAGTACCGTCCAACGAACAAGATACTTTTCCCATAGTGAAGAAGATCATAGAGCATGTCAATGTGACCACTCACAGCTCTCCCAACCCGACAAGTTAAACCGATAACGAAGCCTTTCCGATTACGAATAGCTGATATCCTATGCAGTGTACCTTCAATTCCAGCTCTATTATCAGCTCCAAATTCACCTACAAGCTCTTGAGCATCCTCTAGTTCTTCCATAGACACCTAAGCTAGTGTTTCATGGATACAAAGAATCCAAATTTAAAGACACTTAACACAAGAAGATGAAAACAAACACAAACATCATATAATTTGTTTACCTCATTGTTTCTAAGATATTGTCCTCCAGGTTCTCCAAGATAACGTGCTTCAGGTGGTCTTCCCAAATCCATTATCACCTAATAAAGATTTCAAAAATTCATCACCGTTTAAAATATTTTTCAATCCATTTTTAGGATTTTAAATTGTGTTTTTAACAAACCTCTACGAGCTGGTTTCTCCGGGAATCGTTGAGGAGACGGTGACGTAGATCTCTTGGAAGAATCTACAAAAGACGCTAGGGTTAGGTAAGTACCAGACTGTAGCATAGAGCAGAGATTGATTTACAGTGAATTAAAACCTCGAGAAATGCGCTGAGATTGTCGTCGACGATCATACTGGAAGACTGTGGAAGAGCGAGGGAGGTGACGGTGGAGGAAACCGGAAAACGCCGGCGAATTGGGGAAAGTAGACGGCAAGCTTCGCCGGCCCATGGAACGCAGACTCCGGTCATCTATCACTGTCCCCACCGAGCGGATAAGGAAGATTCCAGTCAAGAGAGACCCCCAAAACCACCACCAATTCTTAATTGTTTGGGCCTTTGGGCTTTTGAAGTCCGAGATTGAACTTCCACAATTTCATTTACTTATACTCATTTTACATTTTATTCATTCATTCAATATTTTAATATTCAATACTGTACATGCATTCTATAAACGCATTAGTCATCATACCATAAATTAGGCCTGGGGTTCAGATATCCATTCAGATTCGAATCAGATCTTTCGGTTTTTTGGGTTTTCGAGTTTAGGGTTTGAGGTATTTTTTGGATATTCTTATTTTCTGGATCGGGTTCGGTTCGGGTCTATGGGAGTTCGGATATCTGAAATATTGGGGGAGTTTAAGAAAATGATTAAATTTGAATAGAATTTGGTTAAATTTGAATACAAATTTTACAAATATAATTTAAAAAAATTCTTAGAATTTAGTTATTTTTGATATTTTGACTATTTTGGTTTAAAAATAATTGATATATCTATATTTATAATTGTAATTTTAGATAACTGGGCTATATCAAATCTCAATATGATTAATATTTGTGTATATATAGTTATATTTTGAGTATTTCGGGTACTTGGTTCGGTTCGGGTTCAGGTTCGGTTTTTCGGATATAAGAATTTAGGGATCTTTCGGATATTTCTAAATTTTGGATCGGCTTCGGTTCGGATATTTTCGGGTCAGTTTGGGTCTGGTTACTTTTGCCCAGACCTACCATAAATCAATAATGAGTTAAATTTGGGTTTGTCAATCCATCAGATTAGAGTGACTGTTGAGTTTTGGTTTTCACAATGCCATCTTGTGTTTCTCTCTATCCATATTCTGTGAATCGAGATTTGAAAAACATAGCAGGCAAGAAAGCTTCGTGTTCGATTTAAATCTAAATCGGATACATATGTAACAATCGATGGCCGATCATTTGTGTACCTTGCTTTGAATATGTTCTTGGTAAGTTATGTTGTCTAAATTTTTGAAGTGTAACCACGTGAGAAGAAGAGATGGTCTCGTGTTTCCAATGAATTAGAGCACAAGACACGTGTCCCCGATGATTCTACAGTCCAACTGATCATACAATCTCCTGTTGATCATACAAGCCGACTAGCCAAATACAAAAGTAATACTTTGGTGTCGCATGAGTAAATAAAAAAAAACTACTTTGTTTGAGATCTAGAGCATATTCGATCTTGTTTTGGCAATACAATATCTATGAATCCTTCTTGCTTCTCTTTCTTTATATCAAATTATATTCGTGGTTTGGACCAATCGTCTACGAATCCTTTCTTTTCTTACTCAGATCTTTACTTGCGGCTCTTCACTTTTTTTGTTAAACAGATCATGAGCCATATATGAACCAGTACTATTAAATATATCGATTTAAAAATTTTCACTAAATCTGCCTTGATTAGCCACTTAAATCGATCACAAAATTTGGTCCATTTGACACTTAAAATCGTTACCAACACTTGACCAAAAATAAGTTCCTTTATTAGTGACCAGGGGCGGAGGTAGCTCATTGTGCACCCAATAACATATAAATATTCCTTGTTTCACATTATACTAACTAATTAAAGTGGCAAAATGGTCAAGCATGTACCCATTATCTCTTCAAGCTAATGGGTTCGATACTTCACTAGTACAGTTTTGCACCCAGCCAATTATTTGGCTTGCTCCGCCACTGTTAGTGACTACTGGTTTCAGTTGACACTTATAAATAGTAGTACAATTTAAATAAGAAAAAACCTCACATATATCTCATCCTCGTCTTGTACATCCTTTTGATTCTTCTACATCAGTTAGTTGACAAGTATAAGTTTTTTTTTTCTTTTTTTTTGTATGAATGTAAAATTATATTCACCCAAAAACTTGTGTTACATAGAATGCATCATTGGTTCAAATCATAAGAAGATCAAAAGAAAATTTCTTATAAGATTCTTATTAACTGCATCATGAAGCAATTTGCTTCCAATCACAGAATGAAATCAAACGGATACATGTATCAAGAAAAATCATAGATATATAGAGACGTATAATATAACATAATTAGCTAGCATCTATTTAGAATAACCCTAGAAATCCATTTTCACCACGCAAAGAAAGCAGATTCGAATGTGGCTGGACCGAGGATGAATTGTTGTTGCTTTCATCTTCAAACCTCATCTCTCTAGACGAATCCTCATGATTCCCCATTTGACAATTCACCATTCCCCATTCACCTACTGTCTTGCACGTGCCAACCTCAACCCCCGATGACTCGCACGCTTGCTGGTACTCACCTTCCCTTGGAAGAAGAGCCAATGAGTAGTCATAGCCTAATGAAAGAGGCTTGTGATGTGACTGATGAAACATTGGTGGTTGTGTGTATTGATGAAGACCAATCTCTCCGGCCTTGTTGAGCTCAAACGTTGAGTTTCCTTGATAAGAGGCTTCTCTACGGACGAAGCTACGAGATTCAAGTCTACTAATGTTGTTGATGCTTGAGCCAACTTCATTCCCTACTTTGAACAAATTTTTCTTCTTGAACACTCTACAAACAACCCATCCATCTTCCTATACATTATATATAGATTGGCTCATTCAATAAGATTAAACAATGGACCAACTTTCATAAATTTTATAATATAAGAGATAAATTAAACATACACTAGGGTTATCGTCAGTGTCTTCTATACGGTACTCGTGCATAATCCAATCAGTCTTTTGGCCATGAGGAGCTCTGCCTTTATAGAAGACAAGAGTCTTCCTCATGCCTATTTTCTTGTAACAGTTTCTTATGCATTTGTCACGTCCCGTCGCCTTCCAGAAACCAGAGTGGGTCGCACGGTTCGTCCTTGAACCTGTTGGATATTTTCTATCCTTGTGGCTGAAGAAATACCACTCATTTTGCGGCGTTGATCCTATTCTGCATCTATCTACATAATAAAATAATGCGTATGTATAGTAATTAACTAACTAGAGAATTGGATCATATTGGTATGTTTATTAATCTTTCTTATATATATATAAAGATATGTTTATTAACTAAAGAACGTACCTTGTAAATCCCATGGCTCAATCTTGTTCAAATCAACTTCCTTGATGACTTCCATATCGAACTTTTCATAAGAAATCTTCTTCTTCAAGTAGTAATGAAGAAGTTCTTCGTCGGTTGGGTGAAATCGAAAACCGGGCGGTACACCTCCATTAGCCGAAGTCATTTTCGGTTTATGATGATCAATGTTTGGTTGAGTCTAAAGTTATATAACAGAACTCTTGATTACAATGATCTGCCTTTTCTTTCAAGCACTCTTCTTGTTCTTGGTATATATATAGAGAGATTAATTAGAGAAAGATTACACACACACACGTAATAGTCAACTGTATTAATCAATTAAATAATCAAAGTTCATAGTATATGATGATGAAGAAGTTGACGGCCGGTGACAACGCCGCCGGAGAAGCTCAAAAAGCTATCGTTAAAACTCAAAAGCAAGACTCGTCCAAAGCATTTAAGCGTATCTACACTTGCGTGAATGTTGACCCTAGCTAATATACTTGTTTATTCATTTACAAAATCGATTGATACCGGAAAATTTGGACATATAAATATAATTATCATTTTGTTATTAATAATTAACGAATCCGTGATGAAGTTGATTGCTCCGTAAGCAAAGTTTTCGTCAAAGAAAAAAGTTACATATTGGGAACTCCAATTCTGATCATACGGTCCATATTTGTGTAGATGTGGGAAGTTTTCTTAGCAATTAATATGAATCTAATTAAACCGAGTAGTGTTATACGATAGTTAAAAAAAAAATTTTAAAGCATGCAGAAGTCCATATCAATATGATATGAGATGTAGTGGGCAATGGAGTCAATTGACCAATTGTATTTTTGTGACCTTTGAGATATTTCGTTTCCTGATTTATTTGGTTTGCCTAACTTTGAAGCATTCTTATATGTTTAGTGCATTGATTCATTGACTTAAGCAACCAATAAATAAATGGATTTAGGAACTCAATGAAGGGGTTTGAAAATTTGAGATAATATATAACAAGCTAACGAGAATGTAAATCCCGTGCATGCATAGCACGTGGGAGACTTGCGGTGATGATATACATGTACGTTGACATACGATTAATGTACCTTTTTTGTTTTTGTTAAAGAGCGATTAATGTACGTGACGTTCGTGAGTAAGGTAAATTTTGATATTTGGGTAAATGAAATCCTTAATGATTTCAATAAGAAATCTATCTAACACCATCTCTAAAACACTTTGATTAAACAATATACTTTAATAGATTAATGAAATTATGAATAAGAAAATATGGAGAAAACCATCACTAACCATTATCTGCATATATGATTTGCTTATACAGATCATCTTTGATCTCTTAATTTCTTTTTCTCTTAACCCTTTCTGACTTGAATTTTTGATGGAGAGGATCCTGCACTTTTTTTTGTTCTCTTCTTTTCATTTACGTTGTTTTTGTGTCTCTTACATTTCTAATTAGTAACTCCCACTATTTATATTAATAAAGAGTTATTAGTATTACACCATTTAATTATAATTTTATATTATTTATATATATATATATATGTATATCTTAAGAGAACATTATATTATCACATATTTGGTAAAGGGAGAGGGTTATCAATACACTCAATTCTAATACTCTTTAACCGAGACTAAACCATCACGATATCGACTTTTATATAATAGAACTATAAACTATAACATGAACTTGAACTTTAATTATTGAACTGTTAATACATTGGCCATACGAATGAAAATATTCTTACATTCTCCCACTTGGCCATTGTATTAACTTAATGATTCAATATCTATAATGTGCATATTTTCATCAAGTTCAATAAGCTTTAAGTACCGTAAAATTAGCGATAGCCGAGTCATGGTGGTTGCTCATCATTTACAGCAATAGGTTCTCTTCCAAACACCACACACTAACTCCAAGTTTACTACTTCTTTATTATTGAGATTAACTTTAATTCTCAAATTACTTACTGTTGAGATTAACTTTAATTATCAACTATGTATATTATCTTAAAACCAGGATATGTACATAATCATAATGATAACATCTTTTATTTGCAGAAAACACACAAAATTTAATTGAATTCAAACTTTGAGTAACAACTTTACAATAGCATATCTAATACAGCAAGGTCTTTTCTATGATACCCATTCTTTCTACATGGCCAATGTAACCACCGGGTGGTAATTCTTTAGTCAACGGATCCGCTACCATCATATCCGTTCTTATATGCTCAATTGCTACTCTGCATTTCTGCACTTCTTCTTTGACCGACAAATACTTTATCTCCATGTGTTTACCACTCTTCGAGTATTTGTCATTCTTTGAAAAGAAGACAGCTGTGAAATTTTCACAATAAATTCTCAGCGGCTTGGCTATAGAGTCGACAATGCCAAGCCCTGAAATAAAGTTTCTCAGCCACAATGCTTGAATATGGCCTCATAACGTGCCACTAATTTGGCCTCCATGGTGGAAGTAGCAATGACGGACTGCTTTCTACTCTTCCAAGATACTGCTCCCTCAGCTAAACGTCAACTTCCTGCTGCTGACGCAACCGACATAGTCTGAATCTGAGTATCCGATGACTTCAATACTGTCGGATCTCCTGTATGTAAGTATGAACTCTTTGGTGCCTTGCAAGTACCTTAGAACTTTTTTTACAGCTTTTCAGTGTTTCATTTTGGGATCACTTTGATATCGGCCCAGCATACCAACAGCAAAATTGATGTTTGGCTGAGTACATGTTTGAACATAGTTCAAATTCCCAACAACTGATGCATAAGTAATTCTCTCTGTATTCTTAATCTCTAATTCATTTTCTGGACACTGCTTTAAGCTGTATCTATCCCCTTTCTGAATTGGAGCTTTTTCGATGGAGCAATTTTCCATCCTATATCTCTCTAAGAATTTATTTATGTATCATTTCTGAGACAAACTTAACAATTCTTGTGATCTATCCCAAATGATTATTTCTCGATCACATAGGATGCCTCACCATATCCTTTATTTCGAAGTTCTTAGAGAGATACTTCTTTATCCCGCACAACATCTCCATGTCATTCGCAGCTAATAATATATCATCAACATACAACACCAGAATGATAAACTTGTTCCCACTGACTTTCATGTAGATGCATTGATCAACGATGACCTCTACAAAACCGTATGACAAAATGGTATCTTTGAACTTTATGTACCACTATCGGGAAGCTTGTTTCAATCCATATATTGACTTCCTCAGCCTACACACTAGATTTTCTTTTCCTTTGGTGACAAAACCTTCAGGTTGGTCCATATAAACTTCTTCCTCAAGCTCTCCATTAAGAAAGGCGGTTTTCACATCCATTTGATGAAGCTGTAAATCATAATGAGCCACCAAACCCATAACAATCCTTAAGGAATCCTTCTTTGAATCTGGAGAGAAGGTTTCCGTATAGTCAATGCCATCTTTTTGAGTGAAACCTTTAGCAACAAGGCCAGCCTTGTATCTTTTTATGTCACCTTTCGAGTCCCATTTGGTCTTAAAGATCCATTTACACCCAACAATTTTGAAGCCGTCAGGTAACTCTACTAAGTCCCATACTTTATTAACACCCATCGAAGACATTTCTTCTTTTGATGCATTTAACAACTTTTCAGAATTGTCACTTGTCATGGCTTTTCGGAATGTGTTTGGATATTCATCAAGGCTTATGTCACATTCATTTTCAATAGCATAAACCACATAATTATCTGAAATAGCAGATTTTCTAACCCTTGTAGATTACCTTAATGATTGTTGTGGCTCGTGATTCTCTTCTTGAATTATGACAAGTTCAGTAACTTGTGGGATTGGCACATCATTATGTTGTTCTATTGTGTCACTTGACTGTGATACGACAATAGGAATAACGACCTCAGGTGCGACAACAGGTGAAGAACTTTCAGTTTGTATTTCATGAATATTCACCTTTCGTTGTTCAACACTCCATTTAGTTTCACCATTTTCGATGAACCTTGCATTAACCGTTTCAACTATTCTTATACTATGTTTAGGAAAGTAAAATACATTTTCCGTATAGCCAATACAATATCCACTAACCCTCCTAGAGTCTAATTTCTTTTCATTTGGATTATACAACTTCACTTCTGTGAGATAACTCCAAACTCTAAAATGTCTTAAACTGGGTTTCCTCCATGTCCAAATTTCAAATGGAGTCAGAGGTACTATCTTACTAGGAACCCTATTTAAGATATAGGTTGCAGATCTTAACGCATAAATCCATAATGACATGGGTAATTTGCAATTACTTAACATACTCCTAACCATTTCAATTAAAGTATGGTTTCGCCTTTCAGCTACACCATTATGCTAATGTATTCTCGGCATTGTGTATTGCACACAAATGCATTTACTTTCTATAAGTTTTGCAAAAGACCTGGACATTGTCCATTTTCTATGAATTTACCATAAAATTCACCACCTCTATCGGACCTCATAATTTTAACTTTCTTTTCTAATTGCCTTTCCACTTCATCGATGAATATTTTTAGAACATCCACCGAATCAGCCTTTTCATGCAATAAATAAGTATATCCAAAACGTGACAAGTCATCAATGAAGGTGATGAAATATTTTTCACCACTCCAAGACGGAGCATCAAACAGACCACAAATATCAGTGTGTATCAACTCTAAAAGTTGTGAACTTCTTGTGGCTGCTTTCTTAGTGATGTGTTTAGTTTGTTTTCCTTTAATATATTATATACACACAGCAAGGTCACTAAAATCCAACGGAGTTAATATTTCATTCTTTAGCAATCTCATTATCCTTTCTTTGGAAATGTGAGCTAATCTTTTATGCCACAAGAATGATGAGTAGATGCACTACGTTTAATTCCTTGATTCTCAACATTAAACAAAGATTCAGAAATTTTTTTTATCAAGATTAAACTTGTAAAGTGAATCAAACAAAGTACCACTACCATAAAAATAATCATTTCGGTACATAAACAAGATTTCTGGCACAAAGATCCAGCTTACTAAAGCCAACAAAGATTCCTAACAACAGCATCAAATAGGATGAAAAACACACTTCATTTAAATCTATATCAACTGGCTAGTGTAAATGAGTCTCTGAAAATAGATGAATCCAGCAACCTCATGCACTTTCATGTGGAAATTGCCTAGAATCATATTCCAATTGATCAGAGAAGAATAAGCATTAATAACTCTAACCCATAAGGCATTTCAATTTAAAACAAAGCTTAAATACCCAGATTAATTAAGAACAACATCAACCTAATCCATCCCTAATAACCATAAAGAACTACTCACTAATCAGAATCATCATCAGATGTTCAAACCCAGAAAACCTTAAAATTGACATATATGATAAATCTGATGGAGATAAGAAGTTTTGTAGAAGAAATTAAATGCAAATAATGAATATATAAGAAGATACTAAAATTACAAATTCTCAGATCAAGAACAAGGAAGAAGGGATTAGCAGGCCGAGAAAATAGGTTTAGAGATGAGAAAGTGGTAGTGTACCCTATTAGGGTTAATAAAAGTCATTATATACTAGATGACAAACTCAAAAAAGATAAAATAGAGAAAAGCAAAAAACCACTCGACCACTATAGTCGAGTGGAATGGTCGAGCGTTGTGCCTCTTCTTCTATCAGCTCTTTGTGCGAATCCAAAACTTCAACCCAGTTCCATCAACTCTTTATGCTTCTAGAGCTCCATAAGTACCTACATCCAACCCCAAATATGCACTATGCATGCAATGCTAATGCAAAATAACCTAAAACTCCTAAGTGGATGAAAGATGCATGTAATGGTATGAACAAGGCATGAAAGCTAACTAAGGTGATGAGAAATATATGCTAAAATCATGTACAATACAGATATATCAACTCCTTTAAACTTATCATGTGCTTGCCCTGAAGCAAATAAACAAGGATAAACTAGAGAAGAGGTTTGAAAATGGAGACTCAGGACCAAAGCAAACTGGTAAAGCAGATAATACCAATATCCTAGTTAACAGTTTTAGGATGCAAAACAGGTGAAACCTACTTAAAAACCTTAGTCCTACTCATCACAACATAATCCAGAGTTCAGCCTCAGCCTACACATGCATTCAGAGTAACCGATCCCTTTAACATTCATTAAATGTAACCAGTGAATCATGGTATATACTACAATTGAACTCATTTGGTTTGAGGGACAAGTTATAAAAGGCAAAAATGACCTTTTCTTTCTCAGGTTTAAGCACATAGTAACTGGGATCTCTCTTTATAATGGATTAAACTACATGAGAATGCTAAATAGTAAAAGTCAACTGATGCATACAACAATAGACTCCCATCTACCCATGACTACACAACTGACTCCTCCTAAACCAAGATACAGAAAATGATCTAGTTCTAAATCTTTATTTTATTTTCTCTCAAGGCAATCATTCTTTTCTCGACTATGGATCAATCTTTATCTTTTTCTTTTTTTGATTTTCTTCTAAAGAGAAGATTTTTCTATATTTAATTAGTTCTAGTGGATTGGAGATTTTTCTTAACTGCTAGGCTTCCATTCGACCACTTTGGTCGAGTGCTTTGATCGAGTGATAGATATATTTTTTTCTTCTCATTTTTTTTTTGTGCACAGAGCCTATTTCTTATCTTATTTTTTTTATTTGTTTTTACTAGACACAAATGTTTTAACTATCCTCTACAAAAAAATTTTATCACTCTCATTTTTTTCTTTCTTTTCAAACACAGACCTACACCCAAAGCTCAAACTCCCTAATCATAGTCTGGATCAAAAAGCGTGAACCAGAATCTACATGGGAAACCATTCTTGTTGGCCTAAACCTAACACTTTCTCTTAAGTTCAATCCAGAATAAGGCCTCACATTCAAAAATAGTTTTTGGTTTGAAAGAAAGATAAGCTTCGTATTTTGGGGGAATTGCTCCAAAGATGGGAGCAGCTACTTGGATTAACAAGGGTGGGAAAAGGAGAAAGAGAATCCAAGTATTTTTTTTTTTGGTATCCATGAGTTCAAATGCAACAAATAGACATGATAATTAAAGTTCATATTAGGTTCTAATAGATAGGGATTGGTTAACAAATCAAAGTATGCTTCAACTAAGACTAGAGTTATGAACTAAGATTTCAAGTATGGTCCAGTCTTACTTTTAAATCTCAGAAGAAAGCATCAAACAACTAGAAACGAGGACATTGAGGATATATGATGAATCAACTTGCTTGCAAGGTTAGATTCATCATTATCCCCTATGCAATGCAACAATCCTATACAATCATGAAACTAGACTCAATCCTAAAAAAATACAAATGAACTACATGACACTCTGTTTTGGTGAAATTAGCTTTTTCAAAAAATTTCAAATTTTTATGGTTTTTAGATGCACTTAGATGCATGTTAAATTTGAATAAGAAAATAAAAGATGAGTTAAATGTATCTCTCAGACCCTTCCCTACACTTAAATTACACAATCCCTTGTGGAATAAAAATTGAAAAGAAGGTTTGAGAGATTGGAAATAAAAGAAGACTAAAACAAGAACAAGAAACAATGCAATAGTTTATACAATGGTGGAGATTGGTGTTGGTATCTTATTGTGAAGCAGCTATGAAGAAGGCATCAGTTTCTGCTGCCATGCTTTATTTGGTGTAGGTGAGCTCGACTGGGGCACTCGACTCATCTGGTCGAGCTGGGGTCGGGTCTGTTCTATCGAACTCTAGGTGCTCTACTGGGAACTTGGCTCTCCTCTTCCTTTGTCCTATCTCTGCAGATGATCTTCTGGATGGTGACCTGAAACCATGCCTCATTGATTACCCCTTAAGTGAACTACTTCTCCCCAAGAACCCAAGCTTTATACTCCTTTGAGGAATGTCACTATGCTTCTTCTGTAGCCTCTTAAGTTACCCCAAGATGTCCTTGATACTTTTGACCAAAGACTTGATAGTCTTTTCTTGCCATTTGTTCTATTTCTGGAGCAAACTTATCTTCTCTTCCTTGAGGTTTTTGCTTTCTTCTTCAAAGTGGTACACCTCAGGTTCTTTGTTTTTTTGCATCCAGTCTCTAAGTATCTCGTCGTAGGCTTCTAACTCTACATATGTTGTCGGATCATATAGGCAATCTAATGGGGGAATGAAATCAGCATCTCCTCCTCTGTTTAACTTTGGGAGCTCATCAAATGGCAACAGGATCTTGACCTTTCCCGCTTGAGGGTGAATGAAGTTGTACACATGTTTCCCCTAGACCATATTCCTATCAATGATGAAGGAGTTGTGAAGACACTCCATATCAAGCCATTGTGGCTCTTCCCTATTGGATTTAAGCTCAACTTCACATGCTTTTAATATCGGGGTTACAATCCCACCTACAGCTAGGTCTCCTCTGCTTATGTTATAATCTTTGTAAGTCAGAAGTTGCCTGGCCAGGACAATGGAATTTTCAGCTTTTGCTTTATCTCCTTGCATCTCGTGACCACGCCTCTGATTCTTTACTGTAGTGAAGACCACAAAACCTTTGAGTGCTTTTTCAAGCATTCTAAGCTCTCTTTCGTTGACACCTCTAGTGATCTTTCTAGCAAATACGATACTGGCAACAGCCTTGTGCAGATATCTAAGAGATGGGCTCCTTATTTCGGAGCCCTTAGATCTGGAAGAGGAGTAAATGTCCTTGCCTCCCATGAGTTCCCAAAGCTCATTCAGCTCCTTTTTATTGTAGTCCTGATATATCCCAGGTCCTTCTTTGAAGGCATATATAGTGTCCAGCTGGCTTAGTTCCA
Source organism: Cardamine occulta (assembly GCA_028015245.1). Taxonomy (NCBI): domain Eukaryota; kingdom Viridiplantae; phylum Streptophyta; class Magnoliopsida; order Brassicales; family Brassicaceae; genus Cardamine; species Cardamine occulta. The sequence continues at coordinate 13,192,851 of CM051363.1, read as the reverse complement.
TAGTTGATAGACAGAGTTTTAACCCAAATAAATTCTACAAGTGCATAGACAATCGCAGTAGTATATAAGGGATCCAATCTACAGAGACCAAGGTTACACTATGAAATTATGAGATTTGTAAATAAAGCTAAGACAAAGTGTGTGGTTGGTTTCGAAACAGAATTGCAAGTAAATAAAAACGGTGTAAACTCAATAAAGAAAAGCACTAGATCAGGGTCATTCGCAGGTGATTCAGAGATGAAAACTTTAGCAACTATTCACGATCTAATTCAGCACAGGTCTAGAACTCAAACATAAAAGTAAGACTGACCCACTCTAGTGGCGCCGACACCTTTATCTAACAACCTAAATACCTAAACTCTCGTTTGGACCTAGAGATACATATAAGCATTAACAAATAGGTTCAATATGTTCACACTCAGTCGCACCAACTTTCGTCACCTACGGTCTGATTGCTCACCAATGTCTTTTCTAACAACCTAAAGCACTCTCGTGAATAGGTTTAACCTAAAATCATAAACTAAGTGATCAGTTTAGCCTAAGCATTAAATTCAACTAGAGGTGAAGACAGTATGTATTTATGCATTCTATTTATGCTCAGTTTATCATCTCATGAATACCCTTGAAAAACCCTAATCTAGTTAATGGACTACTCAGACATTGAAGAAGAAAACACAGCAATGAAATAAAAGGAATCCATGAATAATATTAAAAGTAATAAGGTTCACAATTCTTCTCAAAACAAAGTAGTGGATGATCTCCAAGTCTTAGAAATCGAAAACAAAGAAGAGGAGAACAAGAGCTAGGCGATGGCGAACAAGGAGGAGAAGGAGAGAATCTCCAAGCAGCTTCTAATTTTTCTCCAAGGTAAGAGACTTTTTTCTTTAAGAAAGGCGGCTTAACCTATTTAATCACGCCGAAATTAGGTCAACTCGGACTCTTTATTTTTCTCTGGCGGCAGAGCATGTGCTCCACTAGATGCTCCATTGGGTGCTCGCGTGTAAATTTGGCCATTTTGCTTCAATCCGCTTCTTTTTGCTCCAAAAGCCCATTTAGCTCCAGTCCATCTAATCTATGCTCTAAGACTTCATTCTGACCTGATAAGACTCAAAAACGACTCGAAAGACACTAAAAAGACTATAAAACTTTAGTAAATATGGGGCAAAATCATCATATATCAACTCTCCCGGACTTAGACCTTTGTTTGTCCTCAAACAAACGAGAATCAAAGAAGGTAAAGAGGGGCAGCGCAGGGATTAGGCGAACCTCAGAAAACCGTGACATCAACCACAATCTGCAGACCACACACTTCATAACACGAGAAACAAGTTCTTACCAAAAACTCACCCAACATCATCAACCAGCCCTGTTCCATAACTGAATCTCAAACACAGAAAAGCTCATCATCCAGACAATAACTCTTTACATAAATTAAGTGGTGGTGTGGCATGCTCAGGGGTACATTTTTGAGTTACTGAATTCACCACTCTTCATTCATTCCTTTTTCATCAATTTTTTTTTTTTTTTGGAATGAAGAGGGCTCTACATACGTATGTAACCCCTGAACATGAATATTTTGAATGAAAAGTGATCATACCCAAGTGCACACTCATTGGAAAACGCGTTTTCTATTTTTTGGGAAATATCCTGGAGCATGTGCTCAGAGCAGGTGCTCCGTATTTCTGGATCGGGTGCTCCGGCTGATGATTCTAAACTTCCGTCTTCTACTTACTAGTCTTCAGCAGAGTGATTTAGAGGTTGCGTCAGTCCTTTTCTCCGATCCTTTTGCGCCTGTCTGCACATATATGACTAAAAACACAAGAATGCAAGAAGTCTAGAAAGAAGGTGAGGTGCTTGAGAGGTACTAGCTAAAGATGAGCTAGCTATTCAGGATCAGCAAGAGTGGTAAAAAGAATAAGAAGTCCTGAATATTAGTTTCATTCCCCTAGTATAATGCTTTGAATGAGAAGAACTAAAGTTCAAGTTAAGTCCAAATAAATTAGAGTTATTGCTTTCCGAATAAATCTTACTGAGATGATATCATTCTGGAGAGAGAGGAATCCGAGTGTGAGATGGTTCTGCCTTGTCCTTGTACTCATGGTTCTGCAGTGATAGTCACTAGAGAGATAGTTAAAAATTCACAATAGTTTAAATGCATCATAGATTCCCAATTCCCATAAATGATATTTTTCGCCATATAACTAAATGACTCGAACAAACTGACTCAATAAAAGAAAAATGCAGCAGCTGCTTCTGACACTGACTCGATAAAACAAAAGAAAGGAAGCAGTTGCACCTGATTCGGCTTTAAATAAAGACACTAGACGAAAACATGAAAAATAAAACTCAAAGAAAAGAAAATAAATTAGCAACGGACTTCTCCCCCGGACTTAAATCACACCGCTCTGGTGTGAAAAAAAACTAAGGGATTAGTCGAAAAACAAAAAGAAAATAGCAATGGATAATACAATGGTGAAAAAAAAAATAAAAAAAAAAGTCACCGCGTTGAAGCGGTATCCGGGCCATCGCCACGGACTCTCCTCCTCCGTCGCCTCCGAGGCTGGCTGCTGTCGGACGTGCTGGGCGAGTGGTGGGGCTGAGCATCTGCGGCTGCTGTGCTGTGGCAGCATCTTTGGGCCAATGTCTGCATGATCCGCTGCATGAGGCTGTTGTTTTTCCGCTGAGAAGCGATCATCCATCGCCTGTACTCACTAGTACCAGGGTCATCGGAGATGGTTGGAAGATCAAACTTGGCTTGCGTGGCGGTGCCGTGGTAAGGCAACGCGAGGCGTGGGGCAGACATACCGTCGTCATCGGCGTGGTGCAGTGGAGCTCGGGAGGAGCTAGCTCGTCCATGTGCCAAAGAACGTCGGAGGGCGTGTAGCCAAGGAGATCCGGATGTGGCCGGAATGCGAGGCTATCCGCCGTGAGGCGCTGGGTGAGTGCCTTGTTGGGAAGGGTATAGAACTGGGGCTCACCGTCGGCATCGAGGAACCGGTATGTGGTTGGTCATGGAGGATCTTGGAGGAGACCAAGTGGTTGGTATCCATCCTATCCATCTTGGTGACGCATGTGGCGTTGGAGAGATCCACGCCAAGGTGGCAGAAGAGGGAGGTGAGGAGGCTCCCAACACGCTCAGTCCGTGGCTCAGAGCTACTAAGGTTCTTGCTGATGATTTTCGACGTAATGGCATTGCTTTTCTTCTTGGGGTAATGAGTCTTCTTCTTCTTCAGTATGTTCATAGTAAAGAGCCATGGAGTTGTATAAGTTTCTTGGTGTTGTGCTCTTCTTGAATATCAATTAAATCATCTAACTTGCTTTGGATTGTCATAATGAGTGAAACAAAAGACCCCATTAATGTTGCTGTGATGAGTTTGGCTTTAAGTTATTGCATTATAAAGTTGTTCAGAGTCCATGTGATTTTTAGGCTGTGCTCAGAGATTCTATGGAGAAGTTACTGCCAGTTGATATTCACATTAGGTCCAATGGGAGTTCGTGGTGAGAAACAACATCTTCTTTTCTTTAATTTGGTTTCCTTTTGCTAGAGTTGTCTTTGGGTCTGACTTTTTCTGATCTTTCTATGGCATTGTAGTTGCCATCACACAGTTTTCTGGAGACTAGAGGTTTACTGGTGGATCAATTCGACTCGAAAAGCGACCTAATAAATGCAGTTTTTACATCTTCTTTTATTCCTGGGTAGATATCACTCACTCTCTTGCTTTTGAAACTTTCAGCTTTATTGAAAAACAAAACTCTGAACAAACAGAATTAAGAACAAATGCAGATATCTTGCACCAAGACCTGCAACAATGTTCCGTAATCGAGTTTATGTTGATGGAGGCTTGACATTGTTTATGCCACCAACAGCTGCTGCTAAAACAGTATGTACAATGAACATTGTGGTTTTGTTTTCATCTCTTTCTTCTGTGTTCTGCTTCTTCCAGCTGTTCAAGACCTTTCATCTGTTCAAGACCTTTCATATGTTCATCCATTTGACTTCTGAAGATGTTCCATGGAGCTTATAATGAACTTTCTTTATGTATCAATCTTCCACAGGTTCGAGTTTGTGCTTTTTCCGCGAGTAACTTCAAACTAAAGGGTATTGAGATCAGCCCAGATTGCAACCGTTTAAACAGAGCAACATCTAGACAAGTAAGTGCTCAGTTTCTTCTAATGAGATCATTCTCCTTTAAGAGTATGTTATAACATCTTGGTTTTTTTTCTGATACTTAGCTATTGAATTGGGCACTGGAGCCAGCAGCAGACGAGGTATTGGAAATGCTGTTTGACCTGGGATATGCAGATGCAGCTACATGGGCTGAGATGAATCCAGTCGATGAACTTGTCTATGATGATAAGAACACACAAACCGAGCAAGCGATTCCTGCTAGTTAAGAATACAAACTCAATATTTCATTACAGTAACAATAATTAGTTTTGATAGTTTTTTCATTAAGTCACAGAAAGTTGTAATTCTTAGATCAAACAAAGCCAAATGGTACATAACTTTCATTCTTGAGTTCATATACTTGTTCATCAAAAAGTGTGGACCCAAAGATTCTCAATAGAGTTGTCCACAAAATATTCAACATTTAAATAAAAACAAAAGCAACTAATATCTTTCAGTGGAGATGCATATGTCTATAGATTTGGCAACAAAACTTGGAAATTTACTGGTGTGTGAGCAAAAGCAAAACTGTTCTTTATTCATCACACTTTGGGAGCTTCTCTATCTGATTTATAAGCCCATGCTCTCGTCTAGGCTAAGGTAAAGGTAACGGATCAGGTACGGATACAGCAGGTAAACTGTCGTGCATATAGGCCATTACAAAGAAGGTTAGCATGCTGATGGAAAGAAGTAGTAGTGGGCCTGCTGGGACTGGTTTCCGGTTAGATGCCAGACAATATCCTGCAAGAAAGTTGTTAGAAAGAATATAAAATCTTGTATGATGAGAAGAGATTCGTCGCACATTTGACATATTTGGAAAAACAAAGCACGAGGAAGCTTACCGAAAACAGAAGAGAAGAGGAAGGCAGCACTGAGACCTACGGTATCACCGAGGACTTTCGTCTCTGGTGATTTAGTAAGGAAGTAGGCCTATATTGATATTCAAACATTGATTTGTTATCATTTCAACAGTTGAAATTTGATAAGAAGTTGCTGATCATAAAACCAAACGGAGATAGAAAACTTTGCTCAACAAGAAGACACGATACACCGGCTAATATAGAAAACAACTAGGGGTTTATGCAGTTGCAATCAGACGAGCTTCCAAATAAGTAAGTAGAGTTGATCAGACCTTTCAAATCTCATTTCACACCCACAGGGTAAGAAGACATAGAAGAGAATCTAACAACCACATGATTTCAAGGAACTGGGGCTATGCTACATCAACATCAGGAGAGAAGATTCTAGCAAATCAACTGTAAAGATAGTATCTTAAACCTTTCTACACAAACATATTCCTCAAGAAACTGAAAACAAGGCTTGGAAGAGAACCACATTAAGTAATGACAATGACTTCAATAGTGCAATTAGTTCCTCAAAGGACAAAAGTTCAGAAACTATGCAGCAACTTGAAACTAACAATGACAAGTGAGAAAGAGGAAGCTCGATCTTACAGATGCCATAAGGACAGAACTGGTCAACCACCGAAAAGAGAACCCTTGCTTCCAGATTTGTTATCTTCAATTTTGGAGAACAAAGTTCAAAACTTAAGTGAGAAGTGAACAAACCCAATATCGAAACAGAGATGAGATCATAAGTCAGAGATAACTTACAAGCGAAGAGACCACCTCCTAGAAGAAGAGCACCAAAGCAGCAGAAACAGCTGGAGCTAGCTCTGACAGCTCCGCCTTACAGCAGAGACCATAACCTTGTCTTCTCTTCGATTTCTCCGACAACTTCGTAAGTCCCGTCCAATTCCGACCACCATCACTTACACTCCGTCCAAGTTTAGTGTTCCTCACCGACACCACCGAGGGAATACGTAACGTTAGAGCAAGAGACGACATAGCTTCACCGAAATTGTCTTGTCAGGGAAGAGAGATGATCAAATCAAATTGGGTTTTTAACTTTACGGCCTCATTGTTTCTTTCATATTTGTAAATGGGTTCTAAAAACCTCAGCTTTTTTTTAGTTCTTCTCTTCTTCAAGGCCCTGACCCAATTCTTAAAGAATATAACTTTACTCTAAAAATTCCAACTTTTTCGATATTTAAAGCTCAAATCTTCATAAATTGCTGTTTGCTTGTAATAAGATTTTGTATTATAGAACACAACAGTAATGTTTACACAATGCAATTAACACAATTTGTTATTTGTTGTTTTACTATACACATCACTAAGCAAAAAGGGGAATTTGAATCTTCCTTCTTTCTTATGTTTTTTGGCAGAATCTCCTATACAATGAAACTCAAATCTTCTCAGCAGTCTTATAAACCAACTAAACCTACAACATAATCACTACCTAAACCTCATGGGTTAAAATTTATATATATCACTCTTCTTTTCCACAACTGAGGAAAGACAACGATGGGATCTTCTTGACAAGCTTTTGGACTACTTGAGAAGCCGAGGGTCTAAGCGATGGAGGGCTGCGAAGACAGAAAGCAGCCACAAACAGCATTGTCTTAACCTCTTCCAAATCAAGACTAGTGTCCTTGTACAATCTTGGATCCAAGAACTGTCTCACTTTCTCTTCTGTGATATATCCATTCGAATCAAGAATCTCATGGATCAATGGAGCTGCTGTATGCACTAGCATCTCACCTCTCTCAGCGCTAACCGCTTCTTTACCCGAAACCAACTCAAGAACCACTACTCCAAACCCATACATATCCATCTTCTTCGAAGCAATCCCAGTTCTCAAGTAGTGAGGATCAGTATACCCTGGAGAACCAATCATCATCACTTGCTTAGATGATCGAGGTGACATTGTTGTAGAAGGCTGAACCATAGATGAGAACCCGACTTTAGCTGATCCGAAATCGCAAAGCTTGGAGTTCAAATGTTTGTCAAGAAGGATATTTGAGGATTTGATGTCACCATGTACAATCTGAGGACTACATTTCTCATGAATATGTTCAATAGCTTGCGCAACTTGAAACGCTATTGCGGTTCGGTTTCTCCATGGTAACACTTGTTTGCTATTGTGGTTAAGCTTCTCTTGAAGGTTACCTTGAGGAAGATACTCTAGTAGAAGTGCACCAGTTTCTTCTGTAAGATAAAAACAAGAACATGAACATTAGATTTTACACTAACAATAAAAAAGACAGATACTTTGCAATAATGAAGCCAACTGATGTAAAAGTGAAAAAAAAAAATATATATTTGAATAAAGCAATGAACTTTAAATGAGGACAAGACAAGAATAAGAACAACTTGCATTTATCTATAAACCTCAAAAGCTTTGTTCTTTAAAGTAATTGACTTTTCAATGGATGTTAATAATTCACAGAGCCAGTTCTTTGATTAATCAAGATTGATGATGAAAAATCTATAACCAATCTATAAACTAGCTGAACTAATCGAAACTAAAAGTCTAAAAACAGAGTTAAAAGAAAGGAACCTGAATCGTCAAAGTACCCAAGAAGCTTAACAATGTGAGGATGTTGAAGACGAAGCAAAATCTCAAGCTCAGACCTAAAAACTTGATATAGACGATGGCTACTAACATGAACCTTAAGAGCAGCGTTGCTAGAGCTAGACAAACGAGCCAAGTAGATACTACTATAGCCACCAGAACCAATTAGTTTAGAGAAATTTGAAGTAAGAGACTCAACATCATCCCAGCTGTAACAAGTCACACCAGAGACAGAAACAGATCCTTTAATCATGGGTTTGTTACTGTCGGTGGAGGAGTCATCGAAACGGACACAGCTTAAGAAACAAGACATTTTTGGAAACAGAGTAAATGGTGAGAGTTTGTTTTAGTGAGATGTGTTTGTGTGGTTTAAGAAGGAGATTGTAGTGGGTTTCTGGGAAATTAAGTAACAGCCGACAAAGAAAGAACAAGAGAATCGGAGAATTTAGATCTGATTTTTTTTAGGAATGTGTGTGTTTGGTGGATTGTGATTAAAGAAGAAGAAGATGAAGAAAAAAAAATGGTTTTTTTTTTTAAAGAGAAACAGAGTTTGACCAGTTTTGTGAAGAAGAAAGCTTTTCTCAGAAGCTGCACTGACGTTATAACCACTACTACGATTCAGTCTTTAAACACATTTATTTTGCCGTTTTGTTTTTATATTATCAAATTTTATTAATATTAGCCATTATATTTTATTTTTTTATTTTTTTTGACATCGATAGCCATTATTTATGGGCGTTATTTGCTCACGTATGTATATTTTGTTTTGTATTGGTTTTCTAGAAAAGTGATTAAAGTTTGGAAGTTTTAAGAAAATTGTGAGATTTTATTTTGTGGTAAGTGAATGAACCTTGAGCTATATTGATAGTCTTCGAAGTTCGAAGTCGCCACGCCAATGTCAAATACGAAATTGAATTTGGAGGTGTTATGTTGGGGACCATATTATAAGTTGTAGATAGATCATTTAATTCATTTTTTGTATTCATTTTCGGTCATTTATCTTACTTGTCAGATAAATATTCAATTTTTATTTTATTTTTTATATAAAAGGGCACTTCAATTATTATTTCAATTTTTTTTTAGTAAATTTCGCTTATAAGTTTTAGTTTATATATTTATTTTTGTTTTGTTTTAATTGCTTACCATCATTTTGATCAGAGAACAGATTTAAATCGTTTTTTCTGCATTAGATTAGTCGGATTTCATTTGTAAATGTTAAGCATATTGTCTGTTTTACATATCATTTCAAATGTTTAAAGCGATACTAAAAAAATATAACATTTATTTTACTATAATAGATATGAATTTTTAAATATATGTTAACTTTCATTCCACATAAAACTTATTTCTCTAAATTTATTTAAATTTAATATATATCTGTTAGTTTGAATATTTTTAGTTTACTATCAAACAAATTTCATATGCTTTCTTAAATTTAAGATGTTTTAACTCGTAAACATTGTTTTTTTTTTAAAATACACGATTTCCTCAATTGAACCTTTCACTATTGCCTATTAAACATAATAATCATTACAAAACTCAACCAGTAATTATTTAAGATTGACATCCCTCAAAATTTTCCTTATACTTTGATGCCTAAAACATTTGATTTACCTGCTACACATCAGTGTCAACCTTGCTCATACTTAAATATGGCTCTTGTGATTGATTTATTTTATTTTATTTTGTGTTCGAATCCTTGTATCAACGTACTATGTACTTGTCTTTATTGAAATGTGGCTCTTGTGATTGTTTGATTTTCAGTATGCTTACTCTTGTGGTAATTCCTAGGGTTTTTTTTATCATCACCAAATTTCTCAAGAGGAAGCTTGGGTTAATAGTTCTACATCAAACATTTAAATTTTGTTTCTCTTTAACCATCTACGTGTACTCTACTGACCAATCTAATGTTTCTCTCTTCAGGGCATTTTATAAAGAGAATTTTTTTTTTATTATTGAATATCAAAAGGTTTTATGCTGAAACATGTAATCCAACCGGCGAATTCTATTTACCAGTATACTTAATTAAAAATATATATATATATATATCATGTATAGCATAAATTTATCAATCACAGATTTTACACCAAAACTTTTCACAACCATTGCTAGTTGCTAGTATACTTAGCAACGAAATCTGGTCAACAAAACCGGTAAAGTTACAAACGATTTGCTAGCTAATACTATTTGTTAACAACAAATTTAGAGTGTTTCTCTGTCGGTAATTAATATGCTGATTAAAAAGGGTTTATTTGCTTTTTTTCTTTTTAACAAAAGATGTAAAGTTATCTTTTAAATCTAATCATAAACTAAAGCAACTTTTTCTCATGATTTTCAAAGAGAACAATTAAAAAAAAAAAAAAAAAAAAAAATGCTCTCTCCAAAAATGTAAATGAGTACCCACCAACCGGACTGACATAAGTTTGCACGGGTGCATGTATATGCTCTCTAGAATACGAGTACCAAACTACCAATTCTCCAATTCTAAAATTTAATTATAGAAACATCAAAGTTCAAAACAATACAATAATAAATAATGCATATACATTCATTCAACGGCGAAGGAACGGTGGGAGAATCATTGTCCCAAGTAATTAAATACTCCGTTTTATACGTTTTTAAATTAATTTTGAATCCAAAGATGTCGTCAAGTAAAGATGTTAGATACAATGTCGTTTTCTTTCATTTTCTATATATACAAAAACGTGGCAGATGCTCTTCTTCTATACCGATTATTTTTCTACATACACGATTTTTCTCTTGTAATTGACCCTAATCCACCCAACCACTCACCGACACATATATTTCTCTTGTTGCTTTCAATTTAACGGCCACCTTTTTAACTAGTCAATGCTATGATTTCGTATTTTATCACACCCAACAATGGTTCTAAAATTTCTCTCTCGGATTTGTAAAAACTTATATTTTTCATTTAGAAAGTGTTGTGTTAAAGATTTATAGAGAAATCGTTCAGCGCAAGTAAATGCTGACTATGAGCAAGTAAATAAAAACGTTTTTAGTAAATTAACATTTTGAAAAGGAAAAAGATTAAGATCTATTTGAAGGCTACCCCGTTGGACGTCTTACTTTTCTATTACTACTTGGGAGAATATGCGAATATTTCGTGGTCTTTGCTCATGTCTTTTTGTTTCCTTCTTATGCCTTTGTCTTTTTAATTTCTTCAATGGTTCTCCAACACATGCATTCATCACCTTCTTCCATTCTTTAACAACTTGGGCCTAAAAGAGAGAAAGACGAATTATGGAAGATGACAGAGTAAATCATTATACGACTCGTGAACATACCTCTCTTTTTGACATCTATTTTTGCCCAAAACCTTCAAATCCATAGGATTGCTCTTTCTCCATGAATGGTAAATTTTGGGTACAGGAACTGCCAAAACAAGAGAAATGTTGGAAAACAGTTTTGGTTTCAACTTTAATAAAATTACTTCGTGATATAAATATAAGCATTTAGTTTCAACTTCCGAGAAGTATTTATAGCTACATAGTATTTGTTACCCAACTTCGTGATATCTTTTAATTCATTTATTAAAGATGACGGATGAACGGTATATCGACATAGATTGGAGATAGGTAAAAATACACTACATGTGGATTGTGACTGATTTCTGATACAATCTACACAAGCGAGCCTTTGAATCCACGAAAAAAATGCTTACAACACGAAACTTGTTACGAGCTAATAATTATCCATTTTCAATATTTCTCATTAACCGACACATATTATCGACATAATACTACTATATATAGTAGTGTCATACATTTGTAAAGAGATAAGTCACTTGTAATAATAATCAACCACTCCTTCTCTCACGTCTCTTCTTCTATATACAAATACATACACACATAGACGTGCGGTTTATGTCCTTATACCTCCGCCACAAAGAACAAAAATGGGATTACAGAGGAGATTGAGAATATATATCGAGTATACATCATCAAGTATAATTCGTTATCTTGAACCGCGAACTGGTGATATGTTTACGGCACATTTTGCCGATTGCCATTTTAATGAAGATGAATTCCCAGCGTTAGGGGAAGGAATTAAGAAAGTTCTAAAAGATATTACATGGTGCACATCGTCATTGTTGTACCTTGATCTCCTTACGAAACAACGTGAACTGGAAGTTCAAAAAATTGTACATATACAAAATATGGCAGATCAATTACCAGATGCGTTCACTGATACAAAAAGAGTGACAAAATTATATATACCGTTGTAAATGTTCCATCAAGAATTAATGTTCCAGAAGAACAAACTGATGGAAAAACAGTAAATAAATCTAAAGTTCAACTGAAAAGAGAGAGACCGGCGGGATCAAAGAATAAAAATCCCCGAAAAAAAAAAAATTGAGAAAAATAAATGAGACTGGTCTAGAAGAACCAAATACAGCGAAAAGATGAGTTTTCAAGAGCTTTGGACTCCAAATCGAGCATCATCAAGATGGAATTTTCATATATCAATCAAATTTGAAAAGGATAAATTGACTCTTTTGAGTACTCTAATGGTCAATAGGTCGCTTAATGTTGATAAAGATCCATTTCGACCTTGTGAGGATAACGAAAAAGTTTTAGGTCCTGAAGTACCTTATATGAGTGCTTTTGGTGGACTCATGTATCTTGCAAATTGTACCCGACCAGATATAACATTTGGTATAAATTTACTTGCAAGATATAGTTCATCTCCCACGCGCAGACGTTGGAATGGAATAAAACATATTTTTTGTTTTCTTCATGGAACAATTGACTTGGGATTATTTTATCCTAAAAACTCCACTTTTGTTTTAGCTGGTTTTACTGATGCAGCCTATCTATCAGATCCACGTAAAGCCCGATCGTAAACAGGATATATTTTCACAGTTGGAGGTAGTGCAATCTCTTGGCATTCCCAAAAACAGACTTTGGTCGCTACTTCATCAAATTATGCAGAGATCATTGCACTTCATAATGCATGTAGAGAATGTGTTTGGCTCAAATCTATGACTAATCATATACAACAGTCAAGCGGAGTAGTCACTGACAAACAGCCAACAAAATTGTTCGAAGATAATGATGTGTGTGTTGCCCAACTCAAAGAAGGCTATATCAAGAGCGACAGAACGAAACATATTCCCCCAAGATTTTTCTCTTATATACGAGAACTCGAGAAGAATCAAGAAGTAGACATCCAATATGTTCGTTCTACTGACAATGCAGCGGATTTATTCACAAAGGCGCTTCCTACTACAACATTTAGAAAACATGTTTACAGTATCAGAATGTGTCATTTACGAGATTTATGAAGGAGAAACTATATCCAGCATTTCAAGGAGAGATTACGTTATTGTACTCTTTTTCCTTTGTCATGGTTTTTATCTCATTGGATATTTCCATGATAAGATTTTTTAATGAGACAATATGTAATATATCAATAGTGATGAATAATTAAGAAAGAGTATTATGAGCTAATAATTATCTATTTTCAATATTTCTCATTAACCGACATATGTTACCAATATAATACTACTATATATAGTAGTGTCATACATTTGTAAAGAGATAAGTCACTTGTAATAATAATCAACTACTCCTTCTCTCACGTCTTTTCTTCCATATACAAATACATACACATATAGATATATTTTATAACAAAACTTTTTTTTTTTTGTGAAGTTAAATTTTTCGTTAGAGAAGAACGCTAACACGATTTCTCATCCAAACACACACAAAAAAATACTCTAATCCAAGAATTAAAAAGAGAGAATATTTTATAACTAATTTAGTTCCAAGACGATTCTTACAAATGGATGGAAGACTCTTTACATAAGGTTTTCAACCTTACTGTACTAACCCAAAACAAATCTTGGCATAATACAATTAACTTGATCAGTGTGATGAATCAATAGGAAGTGTTCTGATCATGTTCTTTTGATTATGCATGATTTGGCTCCATGACTGTTCTCGCCAGTTCACATATTTCTCTTATTTAATTAGTCGGTGCTCGATTCAAACATGGACAAACTTTTTTCCAAGTCATGATATGTGTATCATTCTATGAAAAATTTATCCTGAAATAGTAGTTTAAAAAAAAAATTGTGAAAATAAAACGTTTCTTTGAAGAAAAGTACTGATTTTTCAAAAATTAAATAAAACAAAAAGTATGATAAAGATGAAAAAGAAGAAGATTGTAAAACAGATCCGATTTCTGACAGACAGTGACGGTGGTTGGGCTTTCCAGTAGTACAACCAAATGCCACCTGGAGACTGAAGTATCTATAAGAATGTGGTCACCGAACTGTGACGTTATCCACAAAGAATCTTTTGTACCCTAAGTGAGGCCATATAAGGCCCATTTATATCTAGCCCATTTTAAACAACGATACAAACTTTTCTTCCCAAAATATGCTTCCAATTTTTTGAAAAATCAAAATCGAACCCTCAGAGAAAGTCAACGCGACGGCGAACGAGAGAGAGAGAGAAAAAATAGAAACGGTGGCGAATCGAAAACCCTGTGCCCTAATTTAAACGGAATCTTAATTTCGCCGCCGTTCTGTGTCGCCCGGCGGCGGCGGAAATGTGCGGTTGGGGCAATGCGTTTATTCCTCACCGTCATGTTCTCTTTCATCCCTTACCTTTATTCTTCTTCTCAACGTCCTTGCTCTTCTCCAATCTCTCGTCCTCGAATCCGTCGTTGCCGTCTCACTCGTTTCGCCACCGCTCTAGTCGCAACCTCCGCTCTTCTTCTCGCATCCGTCGCTTGGCTCTCTCTCGTCTTCTCACCAACCACTTCTCATTGCTGGCATCTCCTTAAAGATTGGGAAGACGCTCATCTCTGGAACAAACGGTTTCATCATCAACATCATCCTCAAATTCAAATCTCTCCGCCGCCGTCTCTTCCAGCTCTTCATATCTCCGATCATGAACCTAGAAATCGAACTCTATGGGAGATTGATAATAAACTTGATCTATCTCTAAATCAGTTGATGTTTGGTATTGCTGGATCTTCACAACTTTGGGAACGTCGTAAAGAACTTGTGAGACTATGGTGGAAACCTTCTCAAATGCGTGGTCATGTTTGGCTTGAAGAGCAAGTTTCACCTGAGGAAGGTGATGATTCACTTCCTCCTATAATTGTCTCTGAAGATAGCTCTCGTTTTCGTTATACTAATCCCACTGGTCATCCTTCTGGACTTCGGATTTCTCGCATTGCTATGGAGTCGTTTCGTCTCTCTTTACCTGATGTTCGGTGGTTTGTTCTTGGAGATGATGATACTATCTTCAATGTTCATAATCTTCTTGCTGTGTTGAGCAAGTATGATGCTTCAGAGATGGTTTATGTTGGAAGTCCATCGGAGAGCCACTCTGCTAATTCTTACTTTAGTCATAATATGGCTTTTGGAGGTGGTGGCATTGCTATTAGCTATCCTTTAGCTGAAGCTCTGTCTCGGATTCACGATGATTGTCTCGATAGATATCCGAAGTTGTATGGTAGTGATGATCGTCTCCATGCTTGCATTACTGAACTTGGAGTTCCTTTGTCCAAAGAGCCTGGCTTTCACCAGGTATGATTCATCATCTTTGCCTCTATGATCTCTTGGATCTCTTTATGGTATATCAATGCTAAATTCTTAATTTTGTGGTGATTGTGGCAGTGGGATATTAAAGGAGATGCTCATGGTCTATTGTCCACTCATCCCATTGCACCTTTTGTCTCAATTCATCACGTTGAAGCTGTTAATCCTCTCTATCCAGGCTTATCGACATTAGATAGTTTGAAACTTTTTACAAAAGCAATGAGTTTGGATCCCAAGAGTGTTTTGCAGCGATCCATCTGCTATGATCACACGAATCGGTTGACATTTGCGATATCTCTTGGTTATGTTGTACAAGTTTTCCCGAGTATCCTCCTACCTCGAGATCTTGAGCGAGCTGAGCTTTCATTCTCTGCCTGGAACGGGATAAGTCAGCCGAGTGAGTTTGATGTTGACATAAAGCTTCCAATTTCATCTCTTTGTAAGAAGCCTATTCGCTTCTTCTTGAAAGAGGTAGAACGAGAAGGCAATGCTACCCTCGGAATGTACACGAGATCCTCGATAAAGGATGATTTGAAGAGGAAGCTTTTATGTTTTCCACGGTCTCTTCCTCTGCACAAGGTGGAAAAGATGCAGGTCTTAGGGTTTCCTCTAAGCAAAACTTGGCACTTGGTAAGGTTTTCTTGTTTATTCTTTTGATCACATAATGTTTCTGTCAATTTCTCTTAATGATTTGCAATTAACAATTCTTCCCACTCTTTTTACGAACAGGCGCCACGACGATTGTGTTGCAGAGCAACCCCAACTACTAATGAGCCTCTCAGATTAACAGTTGGGCAGTGTGGTAAGATAATTTTGGGTTCTACGATTAGTTCCCAATGAATAGTGGATCTCTAAAAGCATGTTGTTTCAGCTCTATCCTGTGCTTGTACATAGGTAAGATCCAGAACCTTAATTGTTGTCTGACTAATTGAATTTGCCACTCTTTTGTTTATTCATTGTTCACTTTCTTTTTGTACATCTGAGATTTCAAAAAACTCAACTCTTCCCTGTTGAGAAAACGAGTGTAACATGTACACCATCAATTCTTCACCACTGTTTTATTCCCTATCTACTAGACTACTAAATTACCAATCTTGATATAGCCACATAATATTTTGTGTGTTCTTTTACTATGTTTAATAATATATATTAAAGAAGAATTTATCCACTTGTAGGAGAAGGGTGAGAGAAATGGTCCATAGATTGTGGATTTAGTGGGGATTTAAGGAAAGGTCTTTGGTTGGATAGATTTTAAAGATGTGTGTGTGTGTGTTCTAAAAACTGTAGGTTTAAAAATCAGAGATGTTGTGGTGTGAGTTGACTTGTCATGAACTCTCTGACACACTGGCAAGTGAGCCCAGGTTTTTGCTTCTTGTTTTTTTGTCGTAAAACTCTGAATTTGACATTATGATGAGAGAGCAGTTGCTGCATCATTGTGTCTATTTAAGGGGTCTCTCATAGTTATTGCAGTTATATATATATATATATATATCAAAGTTAGATTTTTTTGAAGAGTTAGTGTAAGTAAGCAAGTAAAGTAAAATTCTTTGGTTCTGGTTTTGACTTTGTAAGTATATTTATTGGCTGCCACTAAAATGTAGATATGATTGCTTAAAAAAAAAAGATATTTCAGAGGAATCTTGATTTTGTGGGTGTGGAAAATTATGAAATTGTAAATATAAAAAATATATCCCCGAACCAATTTTTTTTTATAACTAATTTTGTGACCCGTCAAAATGATGTTGACTTGTTATCTTTGGTAGTCCTCGTATGACACAAGTAGGGAAAGTAATGAGTTTGACAACTTGGTTGACAGAGACATTGTTTAAGTTTAAGACTTAAGAGATAAAATCAAAACTCCCAAAAGATCTTTATGTACAAAAATAAAGAGAGGGTTAGAGGGAATCAGAAATCAAGGAAGGAAGTCCGCGAGCATGTTCTTGCCACCTCGTTTGATTATTCTACTTGTCTGTTTATTTTTATTTAAGCTTCTAATTTGAAAATAATTAAGGAAAAAAATAATAAAAACACATCACATGTAATAAATAATAAATAAGTGAAAAAAAAAGAAAAGAAAAGCATGTGAAAGTGGGGAAGAAGAAGAGAATACAGCTGTGTTCCGCCGCTCTCTCTCTCTTTCTTTCCCCTTCAAGAAAGTTCTCCACTTCCTCCACCGCCCACCTTCTCTATTCATTCTTCTTCTTCCTTTCTTTTTATTTATTTTTCTCTATTATATTAATTAGCATCTTATTCAACTCAGATTTACACTCTTTTAACATTCACGAATTTTGTAAATTAAATTTTTTTTTTAACTAGAAAACCAATGGTTTATTATGTATTTATGTGTAACGTGATTTGGTAATGAAAGTGAAATGTGAAATAGTTATAATTTTTTTTTGGGTGTAGGTGAGAGGTATTTAAGAGTGTGTATAATGTGAGAATGTGAGTGTCTGCATCGATGTCTTCAGTTTGCAACTAGTTTTAGATATGAAGCTATTCAATTTTGTGCTCATCATCACTACTCCTATCTATCTTCACCACTACTTTATTATCTCAAAATGTACTTATTCCAATATTTTTACCTAATTCTTATAAGGTCTCTTTATTAGATTGTAATATTGTACTTTTGTCGAAAAATCTGGTTACCAAACAACAACAAAAAAAAAAAACACATCATCTTGACTTTTATTTTTATTTTATCAGGGTTCGTGCTTGGGCCGATTATTTCTAGATTTTTTACAAGTAATTTATAATATAAAAATAAATGTAAAACACGAAAATTATGTTCGGAAAAAAAAAATCAATAAAACATTATTGAAGTTACCAATTATAGGTCTTCCAAACTTTTTACTTTAATTTTTAAAAAATATTAATTCTAGATTCTGAATTTATCAAAATTAATATTGTAACTTCTAATAGGTGGAAGCACTATCCTATTGGGGTTTAAAGGTTTTTACACAAGTTTTAGGATCTGATTTCTAAAGAGTAAACTTTATTATAGATTAATAGATGCAAAGTTTTTCAAAAGTTCTAGAATCATGTCGATAAAATCGTCTATCGTGATTTCATGTATTGCGGAAAGAGTATGTCCATCATAGGAATAAGAATTTCGTGCATGCATAACCGTTAGTCAAAGATTCGAATTTTACAGAGATAGAAGTTGTCCATCATAGAGATTTTGTGCATGCATAACCGTCTGTAAAAAATTCGAGTATTACAGAAAGAGAGTTTATCCATCATAAAAATGTCGTGCAACCGTCCGTTGAAAATCCGAATCTTACAAAGAGAGTTTATCTATCATAATTAAGGATATTGTACATATAGAATCACATGCCAAGGAGAATTTACATTATGAAAACGTTATTTGAAGAAGATGTTATTGTAATTATGTTGTCATAGTCGATTATCATTATAATATGATTAGATCAATTAATAGACAATAAAAAAATTGTTGTTCGGTAAACAAAATGGACATAAAACATAGTTATTAAATTCACATTCTAATGAATAAAATAAAAATTTTGCATTTGCACACAATAAAAAGAAAATTACTATAAATGTTTTTAACATACAAAAGTTTTGTTTTTTTTTTAAACTAAAACGAGTTATTATTTAAAACTCAAACTTTATAACAATATAAATTGATCTCCTGTAAATCAAAAATAGAAAACAAAACACAATCATAATAACAATTAGTCAAAGGAATGTTATTAATTTTTAGAGAAATAAACAAAAAATGAATTCATAAAAATATCATACATAAATTAACATTGCATTTATGTTTACTCTTAAAACTTACAAAACTTGCAGCGTCCTGATAAATCTTGCTATTTTGTTATTTGAAAACATTATTTTTGTGATTTTCAAATCTATGCATGTTCGAGATTCATAAACATGTCAGTGAAATGCTTGTAAAATTTGCAGTGTTCATATATATCTCGCTACTGTATTATTTAATTTTTTTTTTGTGATATTCAAATCTACGTATGTTAAATCCACTAGCGAGTTTCTGTTTCTATTTATAAGATTTCTAAAATTTAAAAGGATGTCAAAATTTATATTCTATGAATTTTTAATTTAAATATTCAAAATATAATCATTTAGTTAGATGATAAAAAGACTTATATTTTGAATTTTATTCTATTGAATTTTTGGAATTTAGTTACATAGGAGTTTATGTTTCCATATCTAGGACTTCTAAAAGTAAAACTTAAAAATGATGTCAGTCTTAATATTTTAGATTTTTAATCTAAAATGAAAAAAAAACTAATTTAGTTAGATGATAAAATGATATTTTCTGCAATTTAACACTATTATATTTGTTGAATTTATTTGAATTGGGAGTGTACTTTAAGTTTTAAATTAGATAATGTATTATTTATTAACATGAAATTTCTATATGTGGACTATCAATATTTTCTTTTAACAAAAATGATTTAATATTAAAAACTCAAATTTTTTTAACAATGTAAATAGACCTCTAAACACTAAAATCAGAGCAAAAACAATTCGTAATAATAATAAGCCAAAGGAACATATTTAACTTTTAGAAAAAGATACAAGATAATTAAAAAATGTTAGAAATAACATTAAATTTATTTTTATTTAATTTTAGACACCATGCATGTTCGTGATTCTGAAATGTGTCAGCATATATTCGTAAAACGCTTGTAAAATTGGTGGTAGACAAATGAGTCTCGCTACTTTATCATTTAAAAACTCATCTTTTCTGATTTTTGAATCTATATACACAATGGTAAATTTAGCAGAGAGTTTATTCTATTTCTAAATTTTATATTTAAAACTTTTGAAATGATGTCACTTTTTATATATTTAAATTTTTAATCTAAAACTGCAAATTATACTAATTCAGATAGATGACAAAACGACATGACTTTATTTTTTTTAAAATATAACACTATTAGACTTTGGGAATTTATTTTCGTTGGGAGCCTCTTTTGGTTTTCAATAGTACTTTGACTTATTTAGGTGAAATTTCTATATGCCAACTTTTTTTTTTCTTGCAATGTTTTCTAGTATAGTTCTTTTATAATGGTTTCCAAAACCTAAATTGAAATTGTTTTTGAAGCATTGGGTTTTAATTTTTAAAGGTCACAAAACATTCTGTTTTATCGGTATATAACCAAAATATACTAATTTAAAAACGATGTCAATCTTTATATTTTTGAATTTTAATATAAATATTAAAAATATACTAATTTAGTTCGATGATAAAATTACTTTTTCCAAATTAAAACTATTGATTTTTTTAATTGAGTTACATAGGGAGTTTCTGCTTTTGTTTCAAGGATTTCTAAAAATAAAAATCGAAAATCTTAATATTTTTAGATTTTTAATATAAAAATGTAAAATATACTAATTTAGTTAGATGGTAAAATGATTTATCTTTTTTTTTTTTTTGCAAATTAACACTATTTTATTTGTTGAATTTATTTTTAGCCAAAGTATACTTTAAGTTTTAAATAATACATTTAATTATATAATGTATTAACATGAAATTTCTATATGTTCACTTTAAATTTTATTTTAAATATCAAAATGAGTTATTATTAAAAAAAACTAAATCTGAAATAGAAAAAAAAATCAAATTAACAATTAGTCAAAGTAATGTCTTTAACTTTTAGAAAAATAAACAATAGAATTGAAAACAATATCAGAGATCATTAATATTACATTTACGTTTGTTTAATTTTTTGATACCGTGCATGTTTGTGATTCTTAAATAAGTCAGCATTCGTAAAACGCTTGCAAAATTTATGGCGTCGAGACGAGTCTTGCTACTTTGTTATTTACAAAATTTTGTCTTTTGCGACTTTCAAATCTATGAGAGATATTTTATTTCCGTTTCTAGTTTTTTTTAAAAAAAATTAATAATTTAAAATGATGTCTCTCTTTTTTTTGGATTTTTAATCTAAAATTATAAAATAAAATAATTTAGATAGAAGATAAAACCAATTAGCTTTTTCCTTCTTTTCTATGCAATGTAACACTATTAGATTTTGAAAGTTCATTTGCACTGGGAGTCTACTTGAGGTTTTCAATAGTAATCTATATAGGTGAAAATTTTCCATATGTCAACTTCTCTTCTTCTTTTTTTTTTTTTTTTTTTTTTTGTGTGGCAATTATCGCTCCCATTGTTAATGGTTTTTAAAAACAAGTTCAGAATAAAAATAAAAAAGTTCTTGAATCATTAGGTTTTAAAGGTCACAAAAATCTCAGTTTTATCAGTATATAACCAAAATAAAATAGTGTCTACCTAGCTGGTCGGAATGGTCCGGGTTCAAAACACTTATCTATTACCAAAATCACACGGCAATGCACTATAGATGCTTTATAATCAAATAAATTCAACTTACATTGGATTTTACTATTGTTGTCTATTTTATTTTCTTACATCACTATTGTTTGGTCTGTTTCTGTAACTAACTGTATTACACAAAACTAAAATAAAAATTAAAAGTGGGAAACTGTTGAACTGGAGAGGAAAGCGAGTGGGGTGGAGGGGGGGGGGGAAGATGTCAAGGCTGGTCCAGCTCAAATCGGGTAAAAACTTTTTGCAAATTCCAATTTTGTCCCTCCTCTTCCCGGAAATCTGATTGTCACAGACCCTACCAATTAGACAACGCCACGTGGACATCAGAGACATGATGGTGGGAGAGGACAACATGGGAGGCACATGATTTTGTGTTTATTATATTTGCAATTTTTTTTTTTACATCAAAAGAAATTAATCGGATCACTGGCAATGAGATGTTTGCGGATCCAAATTTAACTTTTAAATCTTATAATAAATTTATAATAATACACACAATGTTAATTATATATATATAAAAGATGTGGACCCTTTTTCGAAAAAAGAAAAAAAAAATGAATAAAAAGAAAAAGAGGGTGAAGAAAAGTGGGTTTAACAATTATTTGCTGCAAAGTTAGAAGAGGCTTCAGCTTTATTAACTTCTCTTTGCTTTCATTCTCTCTATCTATCATCATCATCCTCGTAATCCTCATCATCTCTTTTTTTTTTCTCCACACCTAGTTGCAGTAAAAAAAAAAAAAACTGCTTCTTTCTTATTTCCTTCTCATCATCAATGGTTTTATGAGGGAGAACAAAACTCTAAGAAGCTAGAGAGAAAGAGAAAGAGAGTGTGTGGGTAGAAAAGATTTCAAATCATCAAAGATTGGTGAAATCTAGAGATGGAACAAGGAGGTGGTGGTAATGAAGTTGTGGAGGAAGCTTCACCGATTAGTTCAAGACCTCCAGCTAACTTAGAAGAGCTTATGAGATTCTCAGCCGTCGCGGATGACGGTGGTGGAGGTGGAGGAGGAGGTGGAAGTTCGTCTTCTTCATCGGGAAATCGATGGCCAAGAGAAGAGACTTTAGCTCTTCTTACGATCCGATCCGATATGGATTCAACTTTTCGTGATGCTACTCTCAAAGCTCCTTTATGGGAACATGTTTCCAGGTTTTTTTCTTTCTCTTTAACTCTTATCTCCTCCATTACAATTCTTGTTCTTCATCAATGGTGTTTCTTGCAGATAGAGATCCATTTGCATGTGTTTTTTTTTTTTAACCAAACTTTTTTCTTTTATATAAATATATTCGAGATCAAGAATCTTCACTATCCCCAAGAAAAATTAAAAGAACTGTTTGTTTATTACAGAGTTGGCTCATGAGTTTCTGTGACGTTTTCGATTTTGTAAATCCCAAGAAAAAAAATAAAAAAAATTTCGATCTAACAGTACCCATAATTTTTTTCCAGCTAATAACAACTAACAAATAAATAAATAAAAAACATAGAATCTGAAAATTTTCACTGTTTTTTTTTTTGAAACAGGAAGCTTTTGGAGTTAGGTTACAAACGCAGTGCTAAAAAATGCAAAGAGAAATTCGAAAACGTTCAGAAATATTACAAACGCACTAAAGAAACTCGCGGTGGTCGTCATGACGGTAAAGCTTATAAGTTCTTCTCTCAGCTTGAAGCTCTCAACACTACTCCTCCTCCTCTTCTTCCTCCTCTTCTTCCTCCTCATCCTTCTTCCCTCGACGTCGCTCCTCTCACCGTCGCTAATCCTATCCTCATGCCTTCTTCTTCCTCTTCTCCATTTCCCGTTTTCCCGCAAACGCAAACGCAACCACTTCAAACGCAGAACACTGTCTCTTTTACACCTACTCAACCGCTTCCTCCTCCAACTTCAATGGGTCCTACTTTTCCCGGCGTTACTTTCTCGTCTCATAGCTCATCTACGGCTTCAGGAATGGGGTCTGATGATGATGACGATGATATGGACGTGGATCAAGCTAACATTGCGGGTTCAAGTAGCCGCAAACGCAAACGTGGAAACCGCGGTGGAGGCGGTAAGATGATGGAACTATTCGAAAGTTTGGTAAGACAAGTAATGCAAAAGCAAGCTGCGATGCAAAGGAGTTTCTTGGAAGCACTTGAGAAGAGAGAACAAGAACGTTTAGATCGTGAAGAAGCTTGGAAACGTCAAGAAATGTCTCGATTAGCTCGAGAACATGAGCTCAATTCTCAAGAACGAGCCGCCTCTGCTTCTCGTGACGCCGCAATTATCTCATTGATACAAAAAATCACTGGCCATACCATTCAGTTACCTCCTTCTTTATCATCTCAACCGCCGCCACCGCAATATCAACCGCCACCTGCAACCGCTAAACGCGCGGTAGAACCGCCATTATCAACAACTCAATCTCAATTGCAACAACCAATAATGGCGATTCCACAACAACAGATTCTTCCTCCTCCTCCACCTCCACCTCCTAATCCTAACCCTGCTCATCATCAACAAGATCAAAAACAACAACAAGAGATGATGATGATGATGAGTTCGGATCAATCTCAATCATTACCATCATCATCAAGATGGCCAAAAGCGGAGATTTTAGCGCTTATAAACTTGAGAAGCGGCATGGAGCCAAGGTATCAAGATAATGTCCCTAAAGGACTTTTATGGGAAGAGATCTCAACCTCAATGAAGAGAATGGGATACAATCGAAACGCGAAAAGATGCAAAGAAAAATGGGAAAACATAAACAAGTACTACAAGAAAGTTAAAGAAAGCAACAAGAAGCGTCCTCAAGATGCTAAAACTTGTCCTTACTTTCACCGTCTTGATCTTCTTTACCGCAACAAAGTACTCGGTAGTGGTGGTGGTGGTGGCGGTTCTAGTACTTCTGGTTTACCACAAGACCAAAAGCAGAGTCCGGTAAAACCACCACAAGAAGGACTTGCTAACGTTCAACCTCATGTGTCAGCTTCAAGCGAGGAAGAAGAACCTATAGAGGAAAGTCCACAAGGAACAGAAAAGGTATAAACTTTGTTTTTTTCCATTCTCAAAGTGCGAATGTTTTTGTGTTTCTTTAATAACTGAAGTTCTGATTTGTTGGAATTGAAGCCAGAAGACCTTGTGATGAGAGAGCTGACGCAACAAAAACAACAGCAACAAAAACAACAAGAAGAATCAATGATAGGTGAGTATGAAAAGATTGAAGAGTCTCACAACTATAACAACATGGAGGAAGAAGAAGAGGAGATGGATGAAGAAGAAGAGCTAGACGAGGATGAGAAATCCGCGGCTTACGAGATTGCGTTTCAGAGCCCTACAAACAGAGGAGGCAACAATGGCCATACCGAACCACCTTTCTTGACAATGGTTCAGTAAAAATCAAGAATCATTGGTATCAAGAAAAAGAAAAAAATGTACTTATGTGTGCATAGTTTCTAAAACAAAACACCCAAAAACACAAAACACAAAACACACACATATCTGACACCACAAAACTGAAAAAATCAAAGTCTCATCGATTCTTGATTTTTCAGTGAATACAATTCTTTTTTTTTCACATTCTTTCCCTTTTGTTCCTTTCTTGTTTGTTTCTCTGTTCATTGTTTTCTTTTTCAACACCACCACCCACCCACATGAACAAAAACTCTAGCTAAAGGTCTTTTAGATTATTTTGGAGTTGTAATTCATCAGCAAGTCTCACAATTTTCTTTTTTTCTTAAACATTTGTTGATTGGTTAATTGGGGAATAAAGAGTCTTTTCTTCTTTTTCTTTAGTTTTATCAAGAAAGATTTGAGAAACATATATGAATACTTTACTTACTTACTTACATACTATTCGAATTGATAGATGATTAAGATTGGCTTATTCGTCCTTTAAATTTCACTTTTGTGTTTGTATTTTGACTGATGAGAAGAGAGACTCACTCAAAGCCATAGTTTTGAAAGGGGAAGAAGAAAGAAAGAAAGAATCTCTGTGTTTTCATGTTTTATCCTTTTTGCGGCGCCCACAAAAACAATCCGATAAGCTCATTATTTATTTGGTGTCACATCAATTAAACAGAGTCGCTCAAAGTTTTGTTCTTTTGTTTCAACTTTTCTTCTTTTCTTACAATCAAAAGCATGTGCAGCTTTTGTACTTACAACGACAAGACTCGTGCTACTCTCATGTTAACTCATTGTTCATCTTCTGTTTTTTTTTCTTTATTAATTATTAGCTTCAAAAACTGTTTTAAGAATATTTATTTTACTCAAAGATGGTAATTTTTTTATTTTTGAGAAGAATATATAGAAAAATGGATTGAGACAACATGATCACACCAAAAAAGATTAAAAACCAAAAAAATATAAAAAAGAAAAGATAAAAAAAGATTCTGTATCTTTTTGATAGAGAGAGTAATAATGGAGGAAATGGGTACAGGTAAGAAAGAGTAAGTACCACTTTGATTGCCAACTTGCTTTCACCTCTTTGTGTCTTATAACAGCTGCCCCAACGTGCAATCATTTATATATATATTTTTTATATTAAATGTATGTATCTAATTATACAGATATTACAATGTAATTTGTTAGTGTATAAAATACACCGATGAGCCTGTCCTACCCATGTGCCTTTTGTTGTTTTCTTTATTAATTAGACTTTTTGTTTAATTACGTATATTGCAGGTAATCTAAAAAAAACCCAAGATGTCATCAACAATCAACATTTTCACATGTGATCTAACCATATACTCATAGGTTAAGATCTGAGTTTAAGTCACTGATCACATGTAGTTTTCCTTTTTGATTAGGTTTTGCCTCTCTTTTCTTGTCTACGTACCCTAAATGTTCTCTATACTTTGTTTGTCTTTTTCTTTTTTTTTTTTTGTTTTCTTGGAAAAAACCATTTAACCTACATTGATGATCCTTAGCCTGAAGAGACTAGGGGTATAGACCTGGAATTTGGTAAACTAAAATGACAATAAAAGGAAAGAAACTAGTATAATCATGTCTTTTAGGTTATTGACAGAACCCGAGATTTGGAGGTTCGGCCATTAGGAGTGAACCAATCGGCAATTTTTTTTGAAATAAATTTGGTTAGCGGTTCAGTTCAAACCGAAGATTAGCTGTTTTTCTAATCTTTCTAACCAATTTAAACTGGATTAAACCAATTTTGAATCGAAGTTCCTTTTAAATTGTTACATGAACGGTTAAAACGAATTTCTATGAATTTTAGTAAAATAACCAAACCAAAATGACCGAACCATACCAAACCAAATTTTTGTTCGATTAATTTCAGTACTCTTAACCCTTACCAAAATACCCAAACCGAATTGAACTGATCGGTTCAAAATCACAGACCTATTATTATTGATTGGTAAACCTTGGCGAGGAAGCTAACCTTTTTCAAACTAGTGTCAAGTTCCAAGCACAAAGACAAAGACACAAATCTAATTTCAACATCATCTTTTGGAGGATCTGATAATTGAAAACCCAACAATGTTAGTTGAAAGATTTACAAAACATAATTCAAATCCATAAAATATATCCCCACTTCCATTTACAAAAAAGAAAGGGCACTGCCTGTTTTTTTTTTTTTTTTTTTTTTTTTTTTTTTTTTTCTGCAAACCCTTAAGGTCAATTTTGCCCCAAGAAAACAAAATTTATCAAGTAAAATAAATAAAAGGGAGAAAGATCCACAGTTGGGAAACTATAAAGCTGTAGTTATATAAGTTAGGGAAATTTATTCAAGTTCTGCTCTGCTTTTACTTCTCTTCATCTTAGCCTTAAACCTTGACTTCACCATCAATGTCTCTACTGTGTTAATGAAGTTTCCAAAGGCCATCACAACCAGAAGAATACCACAAATCAATACCTGCCCGCAGCATTCACGACGTTATCATCAGAAAACCATTTTTATAAACCGTATAATGCGTATTTAAGATAAGCTACTTGTTTGTAAATGAGAAACAAGACCAGCTAGAGTCTATTCAACTATTGCCTACATCAAGATTTTACTGGTGTGTGAATGAACCAGTGGGGATAATTCACAAATGCTCTGCCAGAAGAGAGATTATTAAATACCTGCCATTCAGCGACTACTCCAGTTAACACGGTACTGAGCAACTGCAGTCCCACGTATGCTTCAAATCCCTGAGTTTTCCAAATCAGAATACAAACATGTTTAACGACAAAATGATACAGAAGCTTATGAATTTTAGTATAAGTCTGGAGTTTCCTTTGGGTTGGTGAGAGTGAGCAAAGATTTTTCATTGTTTGGACCATCTTACAACTCTAACGAAGACATCATAAAGTTTGGTTTACTTGGTACATATATTCAAAGAGATATTTGAGTTCCAAATATATCATTATGGAAGCCATGTATACTAATAATAGCTACAAATCATCATATCTAACAACACAAGCCTAGTCTAAATGGTGTAGGAAATATGAAGCTTCAAGACACTTAAGCTTACATGTGAAATTGATGGTGCAAAAAAAGTAAAACTGTTACCTGTAAACTGAACAAAATAGGACATAATAGCAACAATTGTCCATCTACTCCAGCCGTTTCTCCCCATACGACGTCCATCCTCTTAGCCTATAAATTACCACAATGTACATTTTTACAGCCATACCATAGTGGCGGATAGTATTTAAACAAGAGAAAAATGCAAATAGTATGGCACCTTTCCTAGTGCAATGCGAGTGTATAATCTTTGGCGCTGATATCTATTTTGCAGAAGCATCGCAACACCTTGCATCATAGCCCATTGGAGGAAAAGACGCACTCCTTTCTGCAGAAGATTTAGAATGAATCATAACTTTTGCTTGGTAGATTTTCCTCTTCATATATGATAATAACCACTACCTGCTTCTCAACACAGTTTGGTTGACCTTTGATTCCCCAAGTGAGACTGACAAGGGCCATAGCCATGGCAAAGTAATGATGGTAAAGCCACCTAGAACAGCACATTCGGCCCAGAAGTTTAAGTCATTTCTAACCCAAGGGGGGATATGTTGATAAGATCAACAGTCGCACGCAATAAAATCAGTCTAAAACACATGATTCACTACAGATCATAATCATCAACACGCTAAGGACTTTATGGGCGGGGCGGCTAAGGTTTTTCATTATCCTCTAAATGATATGAAGATCCAACTTCTAACTGACAACGAAAATAAGCTACTTCTTCAACAGCAATTCCCATATCTCTATTCAATACCAGAGAGATGGCATTTTAAAGGAAAGTCAAACAATGTGAAACCTTCTGCAATACATTGCCTATAGAAGTTCCTATCATCCACTCAACTCTTATGTCCCTCATTTAGCAGAGGGGTCAGTATATGCTTGGAGAGGTACCAAAAACAGAGGCAAAACACTAAACGTATCAAAACATTGACCACCGACAACTGATTTGATGAGTTGCTTGCAGTCAAGTTTACACCCTAAAATTAAGAGAGTCGGCCACACACAGAAACTAACAAAAGGAAAGACATACCACCCAAAACAAAAATGAACCCTGCTCTCAAAAGGAAGAAGCAACCTAATGAATTTAAAACCTAATATCAGTTTGGCATAATGTAACCTAATGAATTTAGAACCTAATATTAGTTTGGCATAATGATCTAATTTAATTACCTGTGACTTTAAGCAATAGCATAACAGATGCATTTACCTCAAATACTTCAATAGCATAACAATCGCCAATCACAACTTAATGACCAAAACAATCATAATCAATTAAGGAGGAATAGTACCATGAACGGATATCACTGCCATTAGCTCTCAAAATGTTCTCTCGCATAACCAAACCAGCATAAAGGAACAGAAGCCAAGCCTAATCAAAGGAAGCTAACATGTTAACACAAAACAAAACTTAAGTAACTCAAATCGAACACGACTTCAACGGTGGTATATACCTCGTAGAGCTGAACAGGGAATGCAGGCAAACATCCATCCCACACATAAGATCTTAGTGTCAAAAGTATTGCAGGGAATACAAGAAAAAGTAGAGCTGTCCTATCCTATTTCCATGGAAAAGATAAGTCATTTAATATATCAATTCAAAGCAAAATGCAACCAACCACATTAATGGGGGAAAAAGCAAATACTAACTCTGTAGCTATTGTATTCTTCTTTGACTTTAAGTTGTATATCTTTTCGTGAAGCTCGAACATTCACAGGTCCCAAAAACATTCTAACAAAGCGTCCTGCTTTCAATCATAAGCAAACCAAAATGGATCATTCCACAACATTAACACAAAGTCTAATCCTTTAACAATTTGAATCTGAGATTTATTATTACTGAAACCTTGAGGTTTGGAAGGAAGAAAAAACGATGTATCTCCATCAGCAAGCATACATCTGGCTCGTTGTAGATCCTCATCAAGCTGTAACAACAAAACGGAATCAAATTTAAGAATAGAGAAATCGAGAAACAGAGAGAGACAGAGATAGGTTCAAAAGAGATTGAACCTTTTCGAAAAGTTTGGGATCGAGATGCTTATCAGAAACAAGAGTAGAATGAAGACGGCGGAATGATGCGTCAACGATAGAGGCTCTTTTGCGTAGAGAGAGCTCTTCTTGTGAAGAAGAAGAGACGAAAGAGGAAGAAGAGTCGTGAAGCTCTTTAACTTGCTCGACGATTCGTTTTACTTCTTCTTCAACCTCTTCCATGATATGTGGATCAGAAGATGAGATCGGACTGAATGAGAGATGGGAATTTTGAGAAAAGGTAGAAACTTTGATGAAGAATTTGGGAAGAGAGACGAGAGGAAGAGGAAGAAGAATGAAGGATTTTGGTGTGTCTCAAAGTGAAGAGGTCATTAGATTTGTTCAAATGAGGATGGATCAATGGGACATATCTTTTGTCATGCTCTTCCAAAACCCTTCCGAGTCCCTACCACATCGCTCTCTAAGCTTCACTTTCCTTATTATTTTTCTATACTAAGGAATTAGTTTTCTTTTTTCTTGTCGGCAACTTTAATTTTTTTTAAAAATATCAGTAAAAGCTGTGTTTGGCTCGGCATTAAGCTAAATGCAAATGGAGGAGAAGTGAATTGGGAGGATCAAGAAAATGCTTTTAGGATTGTCACAATGCTAAACTGCACCTGTTGTTGGTAGTTTGGAATTGAAGTTAGCTGGTTGATTACTTGAAGTAGTAAGGAAGTCTTGTTGAAGTTCATAGTAATGTCAATGTATGTCCATGTGATGTCTTAGTTTTAATTCTTGAAAGATTTGTATAACAAGATAACAAGTACTATTATGGATGGACAGGGAGTAGTTGTGTATGCTTTGGATACTTTAGTATTAGGTAACATTATAGGATTTTGATCACATCATCCTGTGTTTAGATAGCGGTGATGTGGGTGGTCTACCGCCTACGACATTTTTGGTTTAAAAATCCCCTACATTGTGGTCGCTATGGCGCACGGTGCACATAAGGTATCACCTTATAGCCAAGTTAGGACTGTGGCAAGGCAAAATTTACCAAGCGCACGCCAAAAAGAATTTTTGGTCGCTGTGGTGTAAGACACATGTAACACCCCAAGCCAATGTTACAGAAGAAACATAGATCGGGATATCGGGTAGAGAAAAATCCATCCCAAGGCATAACATGGGGAAAAAATAAAGCCCCAACATATGGGGAATGGAAGACGAATGTCAAATGGCCCAACAAGAAAAACTTGCTAGCCAAGAAAAATGATTAATGGGTTGGGGAAGAGAAAAAAATAATTGAATCAAGAAATTAATGGAAGAATAAGTGGAAAAAAAGAAAGTGTGGAGAAGAAGAAATCAATAGGAGGCATAAATAATGTTAAGATGGAGTAAGAGAGAAAGCTGAAAAATAGAAATATGGAAAATCAGCATTATGGTATGCATTGAAAGCCGATTAAACTAATGTGAGATTATTGAATATTGTATTTTAATTGAAGTTGAGTTTATTTTAAATTCAAAGAAAAATTCAGTGTTATTCAATTATGATAAAATCCTATGTTATTGGATACAAAATTTGTTGTTAATGTATTTTAAATACATTAAAAACACATGTTATTAAACATGGACATGCTTTATTATATTTTAATAAAGATAAAATTTGATGTAATCTTTTAACTAAAATATGAGTAAACGAAATACCACATCTTACCCTAGTATTCCTAATATCTTTCATCTCTTCTCAGGCTCTCCCAATTGTTTATGAAGATTCTCACAATATCAGATTAAAATTTAATTTTATTATCAGTGTAAAATTTTGACCATGTGGAAATTGAGTATGGTTGGAAATATATATTGCATTTTCAGATTTTTTTTTGAATTTATCACAATCGAATATTCTATATATTCTACCAATGAACAAGATAATTAGTCAACATTTAGAAGATCAAGTATTTTGATTGACTGAACAAATATTTTTTTTTTAGAAATGTTTTGATGAATGTTATTTTGTTATAACTATTTTGAAAATATTAGGTAGTTATTTTATTTTCAATGATTTACAAATACAAGGTAATCCATACAAAAAGTATTAACAATAGATTTAAGAGCCCGCATTTGAGTCTTGTCATTTTATCAAAATCCACTAATTGGATTTTAAAATAACTGCAACTTTAAGTCTATTAAAGTAAAATAAAAATTCAATCTAATAACGGTCTCTAAGAAAGAAGAGGAATTAAATGCGTGCCCAAGAAAGAAAATACCATTGATAGCGTGTCAATGCACAAAATGAAATCATGGCTTGGTGGGCAAGTACACCTCATTCTATATAAGAAGAAAAATAATTAGGCGAGTTCCTCAGAGAAAAACTGGAGTGAAAAAAGAGGAAACATGAGTGGCGAGTGTGAGAGAGAAAAAAGAGTGGAAGACTGATTTGGCCGATTCTGGGAGAAGAAGCAATTGGAGGATTAATGGAAGTCTCTTCAGACAATTCGTGGAGATATGCACAAAACACGTATCAAGTCATTGCCAAAAGCATATCCCAATTTGGTACTATGATCTGGAATTTATGGGCACTTTCCCTAGGCAGATTTCAGCAGATCGAATCCCTTGAGCATCCATCTTCATAAGTATTCTCCATAATCTAGTTCTAAGGTAAGACATGACCATGGATCTCCAACAATTATCTTCTTCAACCTCTGTAATTAGGTCTAGATTTGAGTCAAGAACCAATGGTTATTTGCCGATTACACCAAGGAAATGAATGAGGAGCATGAGAATCACATAGGCGATATTCATGTGATGATCCACTAGTACTTGTGCAGCCATTCCTTGCTTATTGAGATATTTCATATCATTTATGCATTATAACCTGCTGGTACGAGTAGTCCATGTTTCTTTTGATGAGTACATAGTCGCATGTTCACATAACATCAAATATGACATGACTATTGGGTGCATGGTTATCTACTCGTTCTTTTGATGATTTTAATTGATCAAATATATTAAAACTGTCAACAAACCTTAACCACTCGAGCTTGTTGGAGTGATCTTTCAATTTACTCGATGATTTCATATTTTCTAAAATTGAAACGAGTGAGAATGAATACTCTAGGGTATCTTGAAATCCAATCATTTTTTTAAATGTTTTCCGATCAGAACTCTTAAATTTTTTTAAAACTTGATCTGGAAGTTTGGATCATTAGATTTTGCATATTGATCAGAGGTCTTGAGTTTGGTGGTGAATCAGACGGTCATTCATGGCTTGCTCTGTTCATCGCATTCCCAAATCTAACTTGATCAAAACTCCTTATTTATGATAATCATATTATGATGAAGAAATGGATCGAGGTATTTTGCAGTCTACCCAATGGAGTTGTTGCATACTCATTAGAAATCATATTTTCATGAACCCTAGGGAAATCTGTGTGCGCAAAGTTGAATCTAATTCGATCAAAAGACTTTATATGCCCATTAACGATAGATCTAGGTTGAATTCACGAGGCACCACTTGTTTGAGTTACTCTTATCCAGAGGCATAGTCGTCAACTATTTGCACATCTTGCCTTTAAATACAAAGCTCATTGAGTCCAATACGACGTAGTTTTAAATTTATTGATTGTTACATTTAAAGTAAACTTTCTTCTCCTATAGAGGTTTTCAGCCACTTGCCTTATTCTTTTCCCATTTCCGACCCACTCTTCCACTTCTCTGATTTTTCTTAACAAAAACCAAATGTACCATGAACTTATCAATACTTCCCATAAAGGTCGAGTGTTGCTCTACAAATTGGTTAATCGGTTCCCATGATATCTTAAAGTTCGACAGCCCTTTCCACTTCACCAAGACATCATGATCTGCATTGACAAAACCTCTGTGCATCCCTACTATCTCCTATGGTTCATGTTTCTATTTCAGAGTTGAATTGAGAATATGAAGAATTTCATGTACCTTATCTCAGTGGATATTGCCTTTTTCAATTGCGAGATGTGGAATACCCGGTGTATGAGGTTTTGGACAGGTAGTTTCAGCATGTACGTTACTTTTCCAATTCTCTCCAATAAACCAACTTGCTTACCTCAAATTCCAGAACACATCAACGTTGGTTGGCCGAGTTTTGCATCCCGACTTAAGCCTTCACCAAGTTACCTTCCAGCTCTTCTAGCATGGTTTTCCTGTTCTGGATCACCTAACTAACAATAAAATTATTACTCGGTATATTGATATAGTGTGTTTTCATGGTCTAAATGCATGGTTTTATCATATTGGTCTATTCCATTTGCATTGAAATCTAGAGTTTAGGTGCATCTCATTGCATATTTATTGTTTGCATGTTTGCATTATAGGTTTGGGAGTGAAGGGAGCCAATGAATCATCAAATAGAGCTAAAGGAGTGAAAAGATGGAGTTTAGTGGCATTAAGAGATCGTAGCAGTCAATACCAGCGGCCAAGACACACCACAGGATAGCAGCAGTCAGCCTCAGCGTTCAAGATAGACCATTGTCGACTTACCGGAGAATTTCACTATCATCTGCAGCGGTAAAAAAACATCGATGATGAGTAGCGGCCAAGCATAGCGGTGAAGTCACGCCGCAGGATAGTAGCGGTCAGTTGCGTCGATCAGGACAGACCGCTGTCGACTTATCGGGAGATTGCACTATCACTCACAGTGGTCAAGATGGATCAAAGGCTCGTAGCAGCCAAGACAGACAGCTGGAGTGTAGCGGTGAGGACAGACCGCTGGACCGGTCCGAATTGGCAATCAACCGGATTTAACCAAGATCAATTTGTATCAAACTAATTCTGATTTCAGTTACTATAAATAGTCTAAAAACCTAATTTAGAGAAAAAGCTTTTGTTTTAGGAGATCTAAGTAGGCACTTTGAGATTTTCTTAAGAATATTGTATGAATCCATTTTTAAAAATTTTTAATCTATTGATTTCTTCTTACACTATCTTTATACTCACATCCTATCATGATTAACCAAGCTTTGCTTTGTGTTTTCATGTCTATTTATGAGTAGTCCATTAGAGCTTTTGGGTTAAGTAGATTAGGATGATTGATGAATGATTAATGGAGTTTAGGAATATACTATGTTATATCTTTGCTTAGTAGATGTTTTGATTGCTAGATTAAACTTGATCATGTTGATTTAGACTTAGGCTTATTAATGCCCACAAGGTGTTTGATGAAATGCTAGATTTGATTTACTAAGAGTTTAGCTTTCTTAGCCTATGAGAATAGTTGATTAGGTTGTTAAATGGTTGTTTAGACGTGTTATTAATTTCTTTGATCATTTGGTGCTAATGAGAGTTGTTGATTACCAAATAATTAAGGAAGATGCTAATCCATGAGAGTGGATTACATTTGTTTGTGGTTCTAAAGCTTAAGGATGCCTTGACATGAAAAAACTATTACTCCATAGTCATTTATTATTTGTTTTGAGTCCCTACTTATCACCAAGAGTTCACTTTTTATTATTTTTATTATAAAAATATTTTTAAACTTTTGTTACTTGTTTTAATTGAGATTTAGTATTATAAACCAATGAACCACTTGTTTGCTTAGATTAAGATCATAATTCATAGTCTTAGTGTGTTACTCTAATTTTCTTGAGGATCGATATCCTTTGTGCTCAATAGCATTAAGGTTATTTGATAACCTTTGAATTGCAAAATCTTTTTATCAAATTGGCGCCGTTATCAGAGAAATTAAGCAATAACCATTAGGATTCAATTGTGTTTTGAGACTAAGCATTATTGTTACTATTGGTAACTCAACTTCTTATCTGATATCTTGATTGTCTTCACTTGTAGGTGCATGAACTTGCGGAGCCATGGTATAAAACACTTAGTGGATTGAAGCGACGACATTCGCCAGTTAGAGAGAGAGAGCGACAAGAAGAGAAACATGAGATAGAGTTGATCACGAGAGAGAGTGAGAGATGGCAGATGAAAACCCACCCGGTTATATGGCACCACCACAAGCCGCTGAGATTAATGGAGGAGAACAACATAGATCGATTGGGGACTTTGACATGCTTAATGCTAAACCGATAGCAACGGAAATTCCAGTGCCAACCATTGCGACTAAGAACTTCGAAATCAAGTCAAGCTTGATCAACATGGTTCAAAACCATAGGTACAATGGTTTGTCAATGGAGGATCCCTTGGATCGTATAGATCAGTTTGAGAGGCTTTGTAGGACGGTGAAGATGAATGGTGTTACGGAAAAGTCTATCAAGATGATCTTGTTCTCTTTTTCTCTAGGCAACAAGGCCTCATAATGAGAGAATAACATACCTTCAGAACTTGTATTTTCTAGGGAACTAGTCAAGAAAGAGTTCCTCAACAAGTTCTTTCCAAGGTAAAAGACCTCAAAGATAAGGAATAACATCACAAGCTTCAAGCAAGGTTGTCAAGAGAGTCTTTATGACGCTTGGGAGAGACTAAAAGGTTACACAAGGAGTTGTTCTCATCACAATGTCTCAAAGGAGAACCTACTAGGGATCTTTCATAGAGGTTTGATTGAGTAGTATAGAAGAGATTTGGATATAGCTAGCTACAGAAGCTTTGCCAACTTGAATGTGAACCAAAGAGAGCAATTGATAGAAAATTTGGCACAAAGTAATGCTAGCTATGGAGGAGACTATGATAGAGAGGTGAGGGATACAAGTAGTCAATACATCCAGCTCAAAGAGATTACTGAGAAGCTAGACAAGCTGAGCAAAACCTTTCTCATCACTCAAAAACCAGTGAACTTTGTTGGAAAGTATGATGGTTGTCAATAACTTTATCAAGACAATGGTGTGTATATAGAGGGAAGTGAAGAGTTGCAAGAAGAGGTGAACTATGTGGGAAACAAAGGTGGATTTTAACAAAAGATCTTCAACCAAAACTACCGCAATCATCCTAACCTTTCATACCGAAGCACTAATGTTGAGAATCTCCAAGACCAACCCTATCCTCCACCACAACCTCAAAGCCAAACTTGATCAACCAAGACTATTTGTGAACTACCTACACCATCACAAGGCCAAAACTTCCAACCGCAACCATAAACCACTAACCAAACTTTCCAACCCAAACCACAATTCATTAACCCATCCAAAACTTTCAACCCCAAGCCCAAACCTCAACCGATGATATACTTAAGCAACTACTAGAAGGTCAAACCAAGGAAAATGCCAAGATAAGTAAGAGAATTGATGGAGTGACTTCAAGAGTGGAAGAGTGAAATAGTAGAATGGACGGTATGGACACTAAGATGGATAGTGCATATAATGAGCTCAACAACAAGTATGAACACTTGGCATCACATCTCAAGGCATTGGACAACCAATTAGTTCAAGTAGCATTCTCTTCCAAGAGACGAATGAGATCTTTACCCGGGGAACTAGAACCCAACCCAAAGGAATATGCTCATGCAATCTGATATGCTCACATTTACCTTTAGAGCTATTCTCTCAAATGAAGAGATCATTGTAGTACTTAGGGATCAAATCAACAAGGTATCTGGGCTTCACACAATAGATATAACAATTTCGAATTAAGGTAAACAATAAAAGAATTAAAAGTAAGAACAATGCTAAGTAAATAACTAAATAGATAGGGTGTAAATTTAATAAGAGAAGGAGGTAGACCTAGAGAATTCAATTAGGGAATACTCAGAATTGTGAACTGGATAGATTCAATTAATGATGCATATATGGTCGGTTCTTAAACTCATAACACAATGATATGATCATTCAACTCTCGCTGCAATGATAACTATACTTAAATCACAGAATTTCAAATCTCTTTGTAAACTCTAATGATAAAGGATGCATCAATGTTAGGTATGATATGTTCACAAAATCTCTAAACCAAATTTCTTTGCGAGTAGGCTATTTTGCTCATCTAAGATTAGTTCAAGATATCAATAACACTCTCATGTATATTAATTATCCTAAGGTGCTAGACTCTAGGTGATCAATCCAGATCTAGTATAGATTCAAATCTAGATGAAGAACAATTGTGATAATCCTAATATGTTATGCTCAATTCAACAATTCATCATAAACCCTTGAAATCCCTAGATCTAACAAGTGGATTACTTAGACATAATCAATAAAACACAAATCATTGTCTGAATAAACTGCATAGAATAAATCAAGAGTGTGAAAGGAGTTCATAATGTTCTATATATAAGGTGAGTTCTGATTCTTCTCTCCAAAACTCTCTAGCTCCAAAATCTCTCAAACAACTTGATAAAACAAAACTTAGTCTTCCTGGCTTCTAAAAACTTATATATATCTAAAATACGAAAAGACTTGTATTGTAAATAGTTAAAACTCTTGGGACAACTTTGAAAATTTTCAAACTTGATAAATTCTCGGATGGCTTCAAAAGTCATGACCCATGTTGATCAACACCAATGGTGTGTGTCCATTGACGTGAACACCCTGATTCGTCTCCAAGTTAATTTGCTAAGCTGCAAGCCTCCAAAAGTTCTAAAGTGCATCAACAAGGTCCAGCTCGAACTTATACCTAACAAGACTCAAAGAATACCAAAAAGACTCTAAAACAATAATTATATCATGGGTAAAAACCATAAAAACCATGATATATCACAATCAGTCTTTGAAGCGAAAATGAACTCCCACCTAGAGAACTTCCTCATTCAACACTCAATGAGGACATAGAGCCTAAAAAAAGGGATAGGGTAATTGTGATTAAGATGATGAGATAGTGAAAAAGGATGAGGCTATGGAAAGGAGCGCTCAAGATATAGGAGAAGAGGTTGAGGAGACCACCAAATACAAGTAAAAAGGCAAGGCATCTCCAAAAACGGGTTTAACTTTTTCCAAAAAAAGACTCTCTTTATACCACCTCCATATAAACCAAAACTTTCATTTCCGGATCGCTTCAAGAAGCAACTTCTGGAAAAGTATCGAGCTATGTTTGATAAGCAAATGAGAGAAGTAACTGTTATAATGCCTTTGCTAGATCCCTTCGTACTATCTCCACCTTATAGCAAGTTCCTCAAAGATGCAATTAAGGAGAAGAAGAGCTCAATAGAAGGCATGGTTGTCCTTACTCATGAGTGTGGTGCTATTATCTAAAGGAAAGTGGTAGCAAAAAAGAAAGAAGATCTGGGGAGCTTCACACTCCCTTGTTCTCATGGATCATTATCCTTTGACCAATGCTTGAGCGATTTGGGAGCTTCTGTTAGCTTGATGCCTTTGTCGGTTATGAAGCGTTTGGGTTTCACTAGGTACAAAGAATGTAGGATCTCACTTGTGCTTGCAGATAGGACGATAAGGATGCCCATAGGCCTTCTTGAAGATCTTCCCGTGATAGTTGGTCACTTCGAGATACCGAAAATTTTTGTAGTTCTTGAGATGGATAAAGAGCCTAAAGACCCACTCATTTTTGGACGTCCATTCTTGCGCACCGTGGGTTCAATGATCGATGTGGATAGAGGAAGGATCAACTTGCGTTTGGGAAATGAAGTCTTAACCTTTGATATTAACAAAGGTTATGAAGAAGCCAACTATTCAGGAGCAAGTGTTCTACATCGAGGAGATGGATGTTTTAGCGAATGAGCTGTTAGAAAAAATAGCGTTAGAAGACTCTCTCCTATGTGCACTAACGGTCAAGAGAGGCAAGTTTAGCCTTCTTGAGAAGACTAGTGAGGGGTATGAGATTATCTTGGATTCGCACTCA
The DNA here is from genome assembly GCA_028015245.1 of Cardamine occulta. Classification (NCBI taxonomy): domain Eukaryota; kingdom Viridiplantae; phylum Streptophyta; class Magnoliopsida; order Brassicales; family Brassicaceae; genus Cardamine; species Cardamine occulta. The sequence continues at coordinate 13,153,245 of CM051363.1, read as the reverse complement.
CATCTAAGAGAGATGAGATATTTTTTGAGTTGAATCATGGAAGTCAAGAGGTTAGTGTGCTAGCGGTTGAGGAAGTGACTAGCAAGATTGAGACTACCATGGATGAGCAATGGAGCGAGCAGAAAGCTCCAAAGGTAGAGCTCAAACCATTACCACAAGGGCTAAGATATGTTTTCTTGGGACCTAACTCTACATATCTGGTAATCATTAATGATAAATTGAATGAGAATGAAAATTGTAGGTTGTTAGTGGAACTAAGGAAGTATAGGAAAGCCATTGGTTATACTTTGAATGACATCAAAGGGATCTTAGAAACCCTTTGTATGCATAGGATCCACCTAGAGAGTGAGTCGATGACTTACAAAGAACATCAAAGGCGATTAAACCCTAACCTTAGAGATGTTGTATGGAAAGAGATACTCAAACTCTTGGATACGAGAGTAATTTACCCAATTTCGGATAGCACATGGGTCTCCTTGGTTCACATTGTTCCAAAGAAAGATGGTGTAACGGTAATTAAAAACTATAAAGACGAGTTAATCCCTACTAGAACGATTACCGGGCATAGGGTTTGCATAGACTATCATAAATTGAACTCTGCTACCCGAAAAGACTACTTTTCTTTACCTTTCATTGATCAAATGCTAGTGCGTCTAGCAAATCATCCCTACTATTGCTTTCTTGATGGGTACTCGGGATTCTTTCAAATCCCGATACATCCCAATGATCAAGAGAAAACCACTTTCATATGCCATTACGGTACCTTTGCATATCGAAGGATGCTGTTTGGGTTATGTAATGCACCCGCCACGTTTCAATGTGCATGATGTCAATATTCTCTGATCTAACTGAGAAAATTATAGACGTGTTTATGGATGATTTCTCCGTATATGGAGATTCGTTCACCTCTTGCCTTACTAACCTTTGTAGTGTTCTGAAGAGATGTGAAGAAACAAACCATGTACTCAATTGGTAGAAGTGTCATTTCATGGTGAATGAAGGGATAGTATTGGGACATAGGATCTTGGAGAATGGCATTAAGGTTGACAAAGCCAAGATCGAGGTTATGAAGAATTTGATGTAGTCGAAGATGGTTAAAGAAATTAGAAGCTTCTTTGGTCATGCGGGGTTTTGTCGAAGGTTCATCAATGATTTCTCGAAGATTGCTAGGCCACTTACAAGGTTGTTATGCAAGGAGGTCTTTTTTGTGTTTGATGATGAGTGTGTGGAAGCCTTTGAGATGATCAAGAAGAAATTGATGAGTGCACATATAGTACAAACACTGGATTGGAATCTACCCTTCGAGATCATGTGCGATGCGAGTGACTACGCGGTTGGAGCGGTCCTTGGCCAAAGGAAGGATAATAAACTTCATGTGATCTACTATGCAAGTAGAACCCTTGATGATGCGCAAGTGAAGTGTGCTATGATGGAGAAGGAACTACTTGCTATAGTGTTTGCATTTGAAAAATTTTGGTCATATTTGGTAGGCTCCAAGGTTATTGTTCACACGGATCACGCAGTATTGAGACATCTCATAGCCAAGAAGGATGCCAAGCCAAGGTTTTTAAGGTGGATATTGTTGCTCGAAGAGTTTGGTTTAGGGATCAATGACAAGAAGGGGATTGAGAATGGTGTGGCAGACCACCTTTCTAGGATGAGGGTAGTTGATAGTGTTCCACTCGATGATTCCCTCCCCGAAGAACAACTTTTGGCTATCCAAGTACTCGATTCAACGTATGAGATCTATAAGAGGGTCAAGGGTGTGATGGGATTGAGTGAGAAACTACCTTGGTATGTGGATATTGTGAACTATTTGGCTTGTGGGAAGAAACCACTGAGTTTAGGCTACCAAAGGAAGAATTTCTTCAAGGATATGACACGTTTCTTTTGAGATGAACCTTACTTGTACAAGCTATGCAAGGATAATCTCTATATGCAAGGGATATTAGAGCATTGTCATGGTTTAAGCTATGAGGTCATTTTGCAAGCTTCAAAACAGTAGCAAAAGCTCTACAAGTAGGATTTTGGTGGCCAATTATGTTTAAGGATGCCCAAGGCTTTGTTGATAGGTGTGATCCTTGCCAAGGAAAGGGAACATTAGTAGAAGAAACAAGATGCCACAAAATCCAATCCTTGAGGTAGAGATCTTTGATGTTTGGGGTATCAACTTTATGGGACCATTTTCATCATCTTATAGGAAAAGCTACATACTAGTTGTCGTGGACTACGTCTCGAAGTGGGTTGAAGTGATAGCTATTACAACCAATGATGCAAAGGTAGTCCTCAAGATGTTCAAAAGCATAATCTTCCCAAGATTTGGTATTCCAAGAGTAGTTATAAGTGATGGAGGTTCTCATTTCATCAACAAGGTCTTTGAGAGTCTCCTAAAGAAGCATAGAGTTAGACACAAGGTTGCAACGCCGTATCATCCTCAAATAAGTGATCAAGTAGAGCTTTCAAAACGACAGATCAAAGCAATCTTGGAGAAGACTGTTGGGACGACAAGAAAGGATTGGTCTATGAAGTTGGATGATGCACCATGGGCTTATAGAACCGCGTACAAGACACCGATTGGAACCACTCCTTTCAATCTTCTTTATGGCAAGTCGTGTCATCTACCGGTGGAGCTTGAATACAAGGCAATGTGGGCAACCAAGCTGCTGAATTTTGACCTCAAAACTGCGGAGGAGAAGTGGTTAATCCAATTGAATGAGCTTGATGAGATGAGGCTTGGAGCCTATGAAAGCTCGAAGACCTACAAGGAGAGAACCAAAACCTTTCATGGTAAGAGGATAATATCAAGAGATTTCAAGGTTGGGGATCAAGTCTTGCTGTTCAACTCGAGGTTGAAGTTATTTCTGGGAAAACTAAAGTCATGTTGGTCGTGACCGTTAATCATCAAAGAAGCACGAGAGTATGGAGCTTACGTGTTGATCAACAAGAATGGTGAAGAGTTCATGGTCAACGGAAAAAAGATGAAGTCGTACATGACAAGCAACTCACCAAGGGAAGGGACTTTGGTTTCTCTTGTGGAACCAAACCGAGTCGAGCTCAAGACTTTAAATGAGCGTGCTTGGGAGGTATTCTCATGTTATCCTTGTATATATTTGCTTTAGATTTGTTCTATTTTATTGATTTTGTTGGTTTTGAATCTTAGGATGAGTCATTGGTAAAACATGATAGAGAGTGAGGTGTCTTAGTCAATCACAACTGTCCCATCGGTCAAGACCAACCGGTGGCTACCATCTATCAACTCCAGCGGTCAAGATAAATTGCTGGAAAGCTTATTAGGAAATTAGAGGATCATTGCCAGCGGTCAAGACAGATTGACAGCGTCTAGCGGTCAGTCCCAACAGGCATGACCAGTGGTCAAGACCAACCAGTGCCTACCATCGATCATCTCCAGCAGTCAAGACAGGCCACTGGAAGCTTACTGGGGAATTGGAAGATCATTACCAGTGGTCAAGACGGATTGATAGCGTCTAGCAGTCAGTCCCAGTGGTGGAGAGGAACCGCTGGTTCATATTGTCAAACGCAGCGGTGAGGGCAGACCGCTGTGAAGTTCCAGGGGAATTGGTGGATCAACCATAGCGGTCGTGTGACCGATAGCTAGCAACGTTCAGTCCAGGCGGTGGAGACAGACTGTTGGCGAGCCCAGATAACTCTTCTTCAATCAATTTTTGGTTTAAACCGGTTCAACTTAAGTGAACCAAATCGATTTTAGCCGGGTTAATACCCCATTTCATCCCAAAATCCATTTCATATTCCCCACTTCAACGTTTTTCATCATTGTCATCATTCTAAACCACTAAAAAGTCAATAACTCTCTTGATTCTTCACCATTTTCATCAATTTCAATTGCTAAATTCGATTTTTTGCTTCGTCTATTCCGTAATCCCTGCCCCAGTTTTCATCTTTTGAGTTTTCTCGAATCTGAGGTAAATCAATCCGACATTTGCATATCTTTGGGTAAAATTTTGATTTTCGAATAAGCTTGCATTAGGAGTAGGAATTGAACCATAGATATGAGTATTATCTCAATCATTACTCCATTTAACTATTGCTTGCTTGAATTTGTAGCTTTATTGGTGAAATTGTGAGAATTCAAAATTTAGGGTTCATAGATTTTGGGGAAAAACGAAAATTTGGGAAAAATTGGGGATTGTGGTTTTAATAAATAAATAATTGTATGTTGAATGATTTCCTAAGAGATTACTATATCTAATACTTTTTTGGGTTTAACTACAACAATATGCTTTACACTTGAGTTTAAGTCAATGTGAAGCTTTATGTAATCTCTTTGGAAGTATGGATATCTTATTTAATGGATACATTGATCACTTGAGGTTTATATAGAGTTTTGCTAACTTTTTCTCTCTTTGTTAAAACTTGTTTTGTAGTTAACCATGAGAAAAGAAACTAGGCAAAGCCGAGATGCGAGTAAGGAGTTAGCCCGGTCAAAGAGTGAGAAGACTCAAGGTTCCATGTCAAAGACCAAGTCGGAAAAGGGAAAGAGATTGTTGAAGAGCATAGTGATTCGAATAGAGATGAGTTGGGGCGAGATGCCCAAGGTGGTAGTGAGACGGAGAGCAAAGAGGATAGCGCTCCAATGAGAGGAAAGAGTAGGGGAGTCGGAAAAAAAAGAGGTAGCTTCACCAACTCTTGCTAAGTTCACAAATGCCCAACAGAGGGCTCGGATCAACCAAAAGAAGCGGGAAAGGAAAATTACCTTTGTAGCCACGCGATATCCCGACCTAATCTTTCTTAGTAAAACCAGGCTTCTAACGGATGTTGAAGCAATTTTTGAGAACATGGGGCTCAAGAGGTTCATGAGCCTAGCATGTGACACCTATGTGGATCTCACAAAGGAGTTCCTCATCCCCCTTAGTGTCAATCAACAAAAACCAAGGGATTATGAGTGGGATGACATCGCTTTCATCGAGTTCACGATCCATAAGAAGAAGTACAAAGTGTCTTATGAAGAGCTAAGCGACATATACGGTCTCCCAAGAGGTTTGCATCTATGCATGGACAAGTCGCATACCGAGCCATACCTTGTTTGGAAAATGATTAGGGTAGGATCTTATTCGATGGGTCTCACGAAAGCGGTGAATATCCACCACCTCGCCATCCAATATTTCCATAAGGCTCTTTCCCACACCTTGTACGCTAGAAGAAAGACGTGAACAATCAAAGAAAATGACATGAGGCTTATCATGGTAGGCATAAATCCCTTTCTCCAACCCGTGCTTCATCCTTTGAGCTGCACCAACGAAGGAATCAACGAGTCCTACTCGTTTGGATCCGACACATGGTATTAGGTACCACTCACTCCCTTTGTATATAGTCATTTTCTTTGCATTTTTTGTCTTGTTTGTCTCTTTCTCGAGTTTATTCTCGCACCGAGACGGTGCGAAATAAGTTTGGGGGAGAGACATGATAGTAATGATTTTGTTCTCTTTTGATTTTCTATTTCTTTGAGTCAAGCATTGTTAATAAGTATGTTTTCAAGAAAAATCAATGTTTTTTTTGAAAAATTCCGAAAAAACCAAAAAAAATCATAGAGCTTCGCATTTCATCTTGCCATTAGGATGGAGTCTAGAAGCATATAGATTGCATTTATATTGGCATAGGGGACAATGATTTAACTCACCATGAAAAGATATTAGCTTAAAATGTGATCACCTTGATAATACTCTTGTAATGCTTGATTGATCTTGAAAAATTTGAACCTTTACATTTTGATCTCTTCAACCCGAATGGTAGTCTCTTGATTGATGCTTGCTAGTTTGCTTTCAACTCTATCTAAATGGAATATAATTTCGACTTAATTATCTCGCTTAGGGGCTCAAAGTGTCACTTTAAATACTTGAGTTATCTTATTCACTTTACCACTCTTTGTTGACTCAAGTAGCTATCCTCATCATTAGGATAGTCCCACATCAAGAACCCAAAGCTTTTGTTCTGAACATTGTTTATTTCTTTGTGTGAGGCCTCTTCTTGATAATATTTACATGGGCAAAATCTTGAGAGTATCGGAGACGACAAGGCTTAACCTCTATTATTAGGAGCTAGAACATCAATAGCTAGCATCTAAGTGCGGAATCGAGAAAATGAATAGAGTGTTAGGTGGTTGAGACTTAGTGTTGAGGAATGAAGAGAAAGTGAAGTTAGGGAAAAGAAGTAAAAATTTAAGGAAATTCAAAAGGTGAAATATAGTTTAGACTCTAAATAAGTAATGTACCTTGATGCTTTTCTAAAAAATGAATGGAATGAAAAGAATGTAAATATAAAAAAAAAGAGAGAGAAAAAGAATGAAGAAGCCAAGGAGAATAGCAAAATAAGTGATTAGAGTCATTGTGTTGAATAAAAAAAAGATTTCTTTAGAGAATTGTGAAAAGAAAGTTTGAGGTGAGTAAAAGAAGAAAAGAGAAAAGTTAGTAGAGATATACCTCTAAAAATGAGGATGAAGATAAAAATGGGAAGGTTGATTAGAAGGTTGAAGTCTTGGATTGGGTAGAACAATAGAGGTTGAACTTGTATGCATAAATTGTTTACTTTCTTAGATAGCATTTGCCAAATGTCAAGCATTCCTTATTTATTTGAGAGAAACCCTACACTTGTTATGAAACCACCTCTAAATGGCTTTACCCTAAACCGATTGAAAGCGATTGACAATCCCTAAGCGAGACTTCATGCTTTTATCCCTATTTGAGTGTTAAAGAGTTGATTTGCATTATTTCTGGTGGAGATTTTAGAGTTCTATCTTAGGGTAAAATATTAGGAGTTACAATAAGTGTAAAGCGGATAGTTGATTAGAGGTTCGATTCCGTGTTGCTTGAACTATTATCTTGTTTGAATGATGTTAATAGCTTGGTGATCCTATTAAGTGGTTATGAGTGCCCACCTTCAAATATTTTCTTTAAGTTTCCTTCTTGTAGTTTGCTTGAGGACAAGCAAAAAGCAAGTTCGGGGAAATTGATAAAGTGTGTTTTCATGGTCTAATTGCATGGTTTTATCATATTGTTTCGTTCCATTTGCATTGAAATCTACATTTTAGGTGCATGTCATTGCATATTTTTGTTTGCATGTTTGCATTATAGGTTTGGGAGTGAAGGGAGCCAGTGAATCATCAAATGGAGCTAAAAGAGTGAAAAGATGGAGTTTGGTGACATCAAGAGATCGCAGCGGTCAATACCAGCGGCCAAGACACACCGCAAGATAGCAGCAGTCAGCCCCAGCGGTCAAGACAGACCGATGTCGACTTACCGATGTCGACTTACCGGAGAATTTCACTATCATCTGCAGTGGTAAAAAACATCGATGATGAGTAGCGGCCAAGCATAGCGGTGAAGTCACGCCGCAGGATAGTAGCGGTCAGTTGCGTCGATCAGGACAGACCGCTGTCGACTTATCGGAAGATTGCACTATCACTCACAGCGGTCAAGACGGATCGAAGGCTCATAGCGGCCAAGTGTAGCCGCCAAGACAGACCGCTGGAGCGTAGCGGTCAGCCTTAGCGGTGAGGACAGACTGCTGGACCGGTCCGAATTGGCAATCAATTCTAGTTAACCGGATTTAACCAAGATCAATTTGTATCAAACCAATTCTGATTTCACTTACTATAAATAGTCTAAAAACCTAATTTAGAGAAAAAGCTTTTGTTTTAGGAGATCTAAGTAGGCACTTTGAGATTTTCTTAAGAACATAGTATGAATCCATTTCTTTTAAGTTTTAATCTATTGATTTCTTCTTAAACTATCTTTCTACTCACATCCTATCATGATTAACTAAACTTTGCTTTGTATTTTCAAGTCTATTTGTGAGTAGTCCATTAGAGCTCTTGGGTTATATAGATTAGGATGATTGATGAATGATTAATGGAGTTTAGGAATAGATTATGTTATATCTGTTAGTAGATGTTTTGATTGCTAGATTAACCTTGATCATGTTGATTTAGACTTAGGCTTATCAATGCCCACAAAGTGTTTGATGAAATATTGGATTTGATTTAGTAAGAGTTTAGCTTTCTTAGCCTATGAGAATAGTTGATTAGATTGCTAAATGGTTGTTTAGACTTGTTATTAAGGGCTCGACTGGTTTAAATGCATCTGTTGCGGTTGTGGTTGCAGGAGTTTGCAGAAACGGGTGATTGCTGTTATAAACGTTATCAAGCGAATTGAACGACTGGTTTAACAATTAGAAATGGGTGCATTTGCGAGAAATTACTGACTGGTTAACATTGTCAAATAAATTTTAAATATATAATTTTTCTTAAAAATAATTGTATTAATATAATCAAAATTTAAAAATGAAGTTTTACATAAATTTTAAAATAACTAACTATTTTTTTAAGAGTTTTGAAACATATTTTATACTTATAAATATATTTTAGTTTAGTTGATACATATATAAAACAATTAAGAATTTATTATAGTAATATTTGATTTAAAATTTTTGTATTATTTGGTTAGTATTATATATTAAAAATTTTAAAAGCAATTTTTAAAAAATTAACTGCAACCACCCGCATCCGCAAACGCTAGCTGGAAGGTACTTTTGAAATAGAGGGGTATCAAGCGTTTTGGAGCGGTATGATGCGATTTTTATGATTGACATAAAATTCTGTCAACCACAACCACTCGCAAACGCCGCATTTGCAAGTGGTTGCGGATGAACCAATCAAGCCCTAATGCTCTTTAATCATTTGGTGCCAATTAGATTTGTTAATTACCAAATAATTAAGGAAGATGCTAATCCATGAGAGTGGATAGTATTTGCTTGTGGTTCTATAGCGTAAGGATGGCTTGGTATGAAAGAACTATTACTTCATAGTTATTTATCATTTGTTTTGAGTCCCTACTTAACCCCGAGAGTTCACTTTTTATCATTTTTATTACAAAAACGTTTTTAAGCTTTTGTTACTTGTTTTAATTGATATTTAGTATTATAAACCAGTGAACCATGTGTTTGCTTAAATTAAGATCATAATTCATAGTCTTAGTGTGTTATTCTAATTTAATTGAGGATCGATACCCTTTGAGCTCAATAACATTAAGGTTATTTGATAATCTTTGGATTGCAAAATCCTTTTATCATATATCCCCATATCTCATCAGCTTGGACGGATCCCTACCATAAAAAGCCCTGAATGGAGTGGAATTCAAGGATGAGTAATAGGAAGTATTATACTTGAGGATCGATACCCTTTGTGCTCAATAACATTAAGGTTATTTGATAATCTTTGGATTGCAAAATCCTTTTATCATATATCTCCATATCTCATCAGCTTGGGCGGATCCCTACTATACAAAGCCCTGAATGGAGTGGAATTCAAGGATGAGTGATAGGAAGTATTATACCAGAATTTGGTCCAAGCTGACATTGAACCCATGAATTTGGTTTTGTACCTGCAAACCAACGGAGATAAGTCTCAAGGCATCAATTTACTACCTTAGTTTGGCATCAGTTTCAGGGTGACACGTTGTGCCCTTGAGGAGGATGGTGCCTTGTGAGGGAGAACAAAGCATTCCAGAACTTGCTAAGGAAAAATTTGTCACAATCCGACACCACACCATAGTTTCCGGAAAGCTACGTAACTTCACCTTCTTTTTTTCACAAACACTTCAGTCACACTCACAGTAGAAAAAAGGATATTTGAATGATTAGACTCGAGGGGGGGGGGGTTACTACAATCAACCTTTTTCTTATTGTAGTTTCAAAGTAACAGATTTCTTTTTGTTTTTTAGTAGTAAAAAAGTGGTTAGCCAAAATATTCATAAGCAAAAAGAACATGTTCTATATTTTCTGATAAGAGAATATATTTCACGCTTTCTAGAATTAACTGAAGAAATGCAAATATAAACGAAGCAATGAGCCTATTAAAAAAAAATCATCGAAATCACATAGGAATGTATTCTCTCCATTCCACAAAGATGAATTTTTAAGGTTATATACACACATTAAGAAACTTTTGATAAAATCTAAAATACCCCTGCTTTATAATAAAAAAAAATTTCTTACTTTATCTCTAATTAATAGGGACAAAACAAGAAATGTTACATAACTTTTTTGCATAGAAAACACAAAACATCTGTCTTTATGAAACAATTTTTTTTTCTTCTAAAAAATCCATCTTTAAAAAATGGAGGGAGTATTAGGAAATATATAAAATGTTTCTTCAATGGAACAGAACCATCGGTTAGCTTTGGCTGACGGTAAGAATTTTGTTCGATGTTGTGGGTTATCAGAGGCTGATTGGTCGACTTATTTATCTTGCTGTCACACGACCAGATCTCTCTTATTTGGTTCATGTGTTAACCCAGTTTATGCAAAAGTCAAAGCAAGAGCATTGGGATGCTGGTAGATGTGTTGTTTGCTATTTAAACAAAAATTCGGGCCAATGTATTCTTCTTCGTGCACACACTAAAATTTCTTTTGTTGCTTGGTGTGACTCGGATTTTGGGAGCTGTCCGATTACTCGGAGATCTTTTAACTGGCTGGTTCATACAGTTGGGTGGGTCTCTCATTTCCTGGTGAACCAAGAAGCAATGTGTTGTCTCTCGATCATCGGTCGAGACAGAATATCGTGCTATATCACTTCCTTTCCAAGAACTCTTGTGGCTCAAAGCTCTCTTATCTGATTTGGGTGTTGATCACAAGTCTCCCATTACTCTTTTTTTGTGATAGTCAGGTTGCGCATTACATTGCTCCTAATCCTGTTTCCATGAGCGTACTAAACATATTGAGCGTGATTGTCATTTTTTTCGGAATGAGCTTATCAGAGGTACGATCACTACTCGCTATGTCCCTACTCATGATCAGCTCATGATATTTTCACTAAGGCTCTAGGGAAGCGAGAGTTTGATGACTTTATTAGCAAGTTGGACATCTCGGATCTAGATCCTCCAACTTGAGAGGGGGTATTAGGAAGTATATAAAATATAAATATTATGAGGGTGTATTTTAGTCTTTTATATAATGCTAGTGTACCTAGATTAGGTTAAATCCTCTCTTGTATAAATATTGGCTTTGGAGTCTCATAATAAAACACAGAAAATATTCATACGTTCTAGGTTTTCTTTCAGAACGTCTGATGTCCAAATTAATGGCTAAATTAACTTTTTATTGCCGGTATCGATCATCAAATTTTTTTTCGAAAATGCACTCTGAATAGTTGTTTCTCCTTGTATTTTCCCAAATAATCATAGAAATGTTTTTCAATAAACAATTAAAAAAGACAAATATGAAACATACAGGATAAAGACGATTAGAGTAGAGAGTTCCAAAAAAGTTGGAACTAGTTAAGAAGGACCAGTCCAGTAGGATTTTACAGCGAGAAGTATCTTCTCAGGGTTAAAGGGACCTTTCTCATGATCCAAAATACGACTCTTCCACTTCATTCCATTGGTAATGCTTTGTATCTTTGTCAAAGTTTCCACATTGTCCCTAAACACCACTGTTCCCTCTGGTCTCAGTATTCTATCCATCTCAAGTAGTATCAATGTCACATCACACCTTTCATCAACAACAACAACATCATCAGAATTCACATTTAGGAGAACGCAAACTCAAATGCAAACAGATGAGAATTTAAAAAATGAAAGCAAATTAATTTTTCCTTTTTTAATACTCCTTCTATTTTATAATATAAGGTGTTTTAGAGGTTTTTTTTGTGTTTCAAAATATAAGGTGTTTTCATATTTCTATGTAACTTTTAATTTTATTGAATATTGTGTTACCAATAGTAATCTGCAGTTTTTTTTAATTGGCTAAACTTTTTTTGTTTATATATTAAATAAAACTTTTTATTTAGAACAAAATTAATTTTTTAATATGCGTGTTTTTATCTAAAACACCTCGACCTACAAAATTTTAACAAAGATAATTCATATTTTCGAGCCCAAAATATCGAAAATATACATGTTTTCATATAGTTTAAATGATACTATATTTTTAAAACATTTACATATCAATTAATTATAGCCCTTATAAATTATTGGAAATTTTTTTATGATGAGTCACCCACCCCCCTCTTTTCATATAATACTTTTGTGAATTGTATTATATGAAAAGAGAGGTGACTCATAAATTATTTAGAAAAATATACACTAAATATAAGCATAAACGTAATTAAATTATAGTACGTGATTGCCTAATTGGTGTTTACCTGTCGTAAGTGCTAAAAAATCCACCGGCGTGAATCAAATCATAGGTTCTTGGATACGTAGAGAATCCTTCACACCAATCTTGATACGTTCCTATAAATCCTCGTTCATAAATCACTCCTAACGTTTGCTTCTTCGCATCCACAGGAACCACATTCATAACCCAAGATGGATATTTCATCATCGCTGCAGCAAATCCACCAAGGTATGCATTCATGTCCATTATGTTCCTATATCTTCCTTTTGAAAGCTCTGGCAGTATTTGTTGGTAATATGCTATTCTCTCCTTCCACACTTCATTGTCCTCCCTGAAATGTTCAGCATTGACATCTGGAATAGTTCCTCGGATTATCCTTGGTGGCACCGCAAAAGCTCGGTCCGGCCAATCCACTAACGCACCTCCTGCGAATTCGTCTGGACTCTTTGCTTCTGGCAGTGGTGTTACACAAGATTCCAAGTCTTTGTACCTATCGTCAAGATCATTCATCAAATTTTTAAAAACATATATTTCTCCCGTCTCATTTTATAAGATGTTTTAGCCATTTTTTTTTTCTATTTTCTGTGTAATATTTAAATTTAGTGTAATTTAGTCACATCACTCCTGTTAAATTTGTATTGTTTAAACAAAATTTAGAGATCATTTCTATGATTTTTAACCTCCGCACATTTACCCAAAACATTTTATATATAAAAAAAACAGATGAATATATATGAAGTTTATGGAAAGGGTTAAAATTGTTACCAAGCGAAATCGGGTAGATCTGATTTGCTGCATATAGGAGGAGATTTATGAACTCGTTTGAGTTTGTTACATTCAATGTGATTGATAGGTTTTTGCCAAATTGATAAATCACCCTTTTCTGTAACTTTCTTCCAACAAAGACTCGTTGCTGCATCTTCTATAGAATCTTGCTCTTGCTTCAAATCCTCTTGTGATCTTTCCCAACCTTTCCAGTATTTCTTCCAGTTAATAGGTGGGCCCGAGAGGATCCAATAACCGCCCGGTCTTAAAACCCGGTCCACTTCGGTTAAGTACAAACCATCTACACACATTAAATAAAAAATTGGTCAATTGCTACAATAATCAAGAAACATTATGAAAAAAAATCAAGAACATGTTTCATTACCGTTTTGAAACCAAGGAATCAAACAACGAGAACAATGAGCAAGATCAAAAGCTCTAGCTGGATATGGAAGCCTTCTTGATCCCATAATTCCGATAATCGCAGGAACTCCACGTTCCAACGCAAATTGAACTTGAGCTTCATGAGTGTCTCTTGGAGCAAAAGACATAGCCACAATATCCCTCTTCAACAAGTAAGCACCAAAACTCGCCACCTAAAACAACCAATAAAAACAAATTAATTAATTATCTTTCCAACTAGTAACCAATCAAGAAGTCATATTAAAATATAATGTTTGGTTGTTTAAAAAAACATAATAAAACAGAATCGATTAAAAACAAGTCAAAGATCAATGAAAGGTGAATAGAAATAGAAATAACTTACACCACATCCTGTATCAATAGCTGTTCTAATGCCTCCATCAGTAAGAGGAATGAGTCTAGCAATGTCATCAATGTAAGCATCAGCTCCACGTGGAAACATAGTACCACCACCAGGGAATCTAAACCGTTCACCTTCGACTTGAATCCAATTCTGAATAGCTTTCTCAATACTTAGCTCTTTGTGTGGGATGTTGTCGTACCAAGCATAGTCTCTACTCTGAGGCCATTTAAATGGAATCTTGTAGTGTGGTGGAGGAGGAATCAGACAATAAAGAAGCTCATCTTTCGAAGGACAATGTCTTTCTCTGTATTTCATCATGTTCCTATCAAATCTTCTTCCTCTCTCTCGATCTTCACATGGAGTGTACTCACTCAAAGACATGTCACATGGCTCAAAGTACTTTACGGTTTGATTCGTAATCTTTAGCTCGATTTTGTGATGGCTTTCGAAATCTAACTCAACTGGTTCTGAAGAGGAAGAAGAAGAAATATTCTCATCATTATCAGAAGAAGGATTTGGATTTGTTTGAGCCCGAGCCGTTGTTGTTGTTTGATCACATCCCATTCTTGAGTAAACCTCAGAAGAAGAACTTGGAACAGTATTGTTTTTCCAAGATCCAAGAACGTAAGACAATATACATAAACCACTTACACAAAATATCCAAGTGAGTCTTCTTCTCTTTGCTTCAGCTAGGTGATGACTACTGTTCTCTTTCGCCATTTCTGTAGAGATTATGGAGCAAAAGACTTAGAAACTTTTTTCTGATTTTATTAGTAAAACAAACAGACAAAAAGCTATATCTTTTGTAAGGTGGTGAGAAATTTTAAAAAATTATTGTAAAATGTTTTTAAAAAAATGTAAGATAAGTTATTTTAGCTCGAAGCACGAGGAAAAGGGATCCACCATCACAAGAAATCAAAATTTTCTGAATTTAATGGTAATAAAAAAAGGACAATGGGTCTCTATTCTTTAGCAAAAGCCAAGAACCATACTTATTATTAGATGTGGTCTAAAGAGAGGGCAAATTAAAATTTGAGATAAAGTTGGAGGCTGACTAGCCTAATTTTTCGTATTGCCATGTCTGCTTGTAGTTGAAAAAATATTTAAAGAAAAAATTGAAATCTTTACAGGTAAAAAAGTCAATATAAGAAAGAAAAAAATTACAAAAAAATTCACGTGGATCCCATAACTTTGGACTATAGGAATTTAATTATTAAGCTCGAGTCCTATTCCATTTTTTGTGAAATGAAAGAATAACAAGTGGGGCATAATACTATAGACAACTCGAGCACAATGTCAGGATTTTGATGTCCCACGAAACCGATGTTAAAATTGTCGACTGTGCACAAGAATTCTTCACACGTGACATACATATTCATTTATACAAAGATATTAATATATTCATAGTTTCATACGCATGAATACATAGAGAGATATGGTTCGTGAGTTTTTGATAAAGTATCTTATAAGTTAGAGGTTATGGTTACCTCGAGGGCAAGGCAATGTGGATCTGAACTATGGCCTAATTACTATAATTAGTTACTCTTCTTTTGAATATGTTCTTCCTTGTTTCGTGGTTGTAGAGGGACACATGTTTTGTCCTTTCTGTTGTATTCAATTAGATTTGCTTGTTTCGTGGTTGGGTACAGACATGTTTTGTCCTTGCTGTTATATTCAATCATTTTTAATACTCAAATCCGACCATACTTAGTTTGGGCAAACGGAAAGAGCCAGAAGCTAATATGCTATAAATTGGAAAAATCTAATCAAAAATGCCACATCTCTGTGAAATGACTATTTCATCACCCTTAATGAAATCAAAAACTTGAAAAAATAAGGTTATATAGATATAATTGTAAGTGATACTGAGACAAATATGGTGGGACAGTGGTACTGTGTGCTCGCGTTAGGATGCACACCCAGAGTTCGAATCTGAGAATTGTGGTACAACTGGTACAACTTGAAATATACTAGCAGCAGTTGTATCCAAGATGCACTGGGGTATAGCTAGTACAACTGGGTCAGCCAGTACAACCGGTGACAACGAGTTTTAAACAATTTTAATTTTGAAAAACAATGAAGGGTAGTTTCGGACTTTCACTAAAATAAATGGCATATAGATCATTCACTGGCATGGCTGATTAAGTTTCTTCAATTTATGGTATTCAAGCCATTGATTCAAACGGAAACGACCAATCGTTATGTCATTAATTTTTACGCGTTAGACTTATTAGTTTTCGTTTTTGGATGAAATATATTGATGTAAATGCACCAAATATTGTTTGTTTGTTCAACTTGTTATTTGCAAACCCAATTGTATCAAAATAGTTTAAGATATCTTGGATGGAAAAAATGTAGTGCGTGGATGCAAAATCTGTACCCAAACTTGACAATAATATTCGAGGGATGCAAATATATCTGCGAGTTGTCATATGTCTTTTTTTTTTGTTAACTAGCAGGAGTTCGAGCTT
The DNA here is from genome assembly GCA_028015245.1 of Cardamine occulta. Classification (NCBI taxonomy): domain Eukaryota; kingdom Viridiplantae; phylum Streptophyta; class Magnoliopsida; order Brassicales; family Brassicaceae; genus Cardamine; species Cardamine occulta. The sequence continues at coordinate 13,137,096 of CM051363.1, read as the reverse complement.
TTGGCCTTAACCTCCCAACGGTCCGGGATCAGCTTTTGTTAATACTTAATAACAGGGCGTAAAGCATCCTTTCCACCATGAATCGAACTAGGAGCACACGTTACTAATCTATGCACTTAACCACTAGCCCAAAGCAACTGGTGGTGAGTTGTCATATGTCTATGCAGAGTTGTTAGATGTTATGTCTTTGTATTCGTTATGATAGTGAAATTTTATTTATGTGGATGATGTTTGGAAGCCTTTGTATTATAGTGGGATTAGACATAATTATTTGTGGGATTAGACATAGAGAAATTTTGGTCACGTTAGCTAACACTAATCATAATGATATTGATGGGTTATAACTTATAACAATCTAAGCATTGGTGATCAATGCGCTGAGGCAAGGGAAAATTAACATGGTTGTTGAGATGGTAACATATGCATTTCGTGAAACTACAACATCATTTGTGGAAGGAATTGTCATAGGGGAACCAATCTTAGCAACAAGAAATTCTTTTAATATGCTACATGTTACAAATCATCCGATTTATGATGGTTGTAGAGTGAATTTATTACCGTTATTAACTGCAACTAAGACGATAAACATAAAAACAATACTATAAGTTAAGCAAAAATTGTGTTGATCAAATTACGGATTGTGTAAAAAAGTATTTGCCAAAAAATAATGCCACCAGCTTCTTAGAATCTGATATCCGGTTTTGGATTACTGTTTAGAATGATTACACATGCATCGATAAATGTATGTACCGGAAGAGATACAAATTTGGTTGAGCTTCATCGATGCTTACGTTGGAATTACGGATTGTGTAAAAGAGTATTTACCTCGTTTCGATTGAGCTTCATCGCCAACGTAAGCATCTTTTTGTCCCATACATACCAAGCCAATCGAATAGCAAAGAGTCATAGATGAGGCTGAAGTAAAAGCTCAACAAGGAAGAAGAAACGAAACTGACGGTGGTGGAGAGAAACTTCAGGCAGAGAGGTCAGAATCGTAGTGGCAGAGAAGAAATGAGAAGTTTGTGTAAGCGAAGGAATCTAGAAGAGAACAAGTAAGTGTGTAGAGTGTGACACCATTATTTGACAGGATAAATCAAACAAAAGTGTTTTTAATTTTTTTCCCGTGTAAAATTGAAAGTGATTTTGTAATGATCAGAAATTTCGATACATAAGTCAGTCTTTCAAATAGATTTAATAAGGTGACCGAGTGATAGATTGTCTACAAAACTTGTGAAAACAAAGTAAATAAAAATTCCAACAATGGATAGATAGCGAGAGGTTTTGCAACATCGGAGGATGATTTGGTCCGTAAACAAAACTAACATTCATAAAACAAGAAAGATTGATATATTTATTCCTCTTCAACGATCTTGCTCTTCTCGCTCACATAGATTCCGTCAAGAAACTTCCTGATATCCTTCTTCTTCACATGACATTTCTGCACAATTACACATAAACCATACCAATTAAACAAAGGCGCATAAGAACAACAACAATATGAAAACTTGGCCAAGTTAACGTATTTTTGTAGCTTGTAGAAATCTATGGGAAACATTCATAGATAAACCTCAATCGATTTTAACCTCAGTTTCAGATCATTCAAATAATGGTTAATCAAAGTGTGTTACACTATGCAATACGTGATACAGAATTAAACATCAACCAGACAAAATGAACCACTTATCTTTTTTTAACACAATCCCAATCTTTTTCGTCTCAAGAAAATGCAAACTCAATGAGAGAGTACCTGGTTGATCAGAGCGCATGACCTTGAAACGAGCTCAATGTCGTTGCCATCAAGAACAATCTCATCCTTCACCTTCTCAGATCTAACGATGGTTACACCGTCAAGCATCTCTACCCTCCTCACCTATTATTCCAATAACAACAATTCAATGTTCACTATCTTCAATTTAACAAGAATACAGTCGAATCTAGTATCAGTCTATTTCATTCAGAGATCTACCACGGAGCTATGGATATACGAATCAAACAAACCTTCTTCTCGCCAAGGAAGTTACGGATCTCGATGGACTTGTTATCACCGCCGATAGAAGCGTTAATGGGAAAATGAGCGTACACAAACCTCATCTTGTAACGGAAACCTCTGGTAACACCGGAGATGAGGTTATCGACGTGGCTAAGAGCGGTTCTGATGGAGGCGCTGGTTTTTCGCGATCCAAACCACGAATCGATTTTAAGCTTCTTTTTCCCAGTCTCCGGATCCTTAATCAGCTGGAAATCAAGGTTGAGATGCTTGAAATCACGAACGAGTTTGCCTCGAGGTCCTTCCACTTCGATCACTTTAGCGTGAACTTTGATGGTAACGGTGTCGGGAATGTCCATCGTCTCCGAAGAAAGAATCGTCTTCATCTTCTCCCACCTTTGTTTTGTTCTCTCTCTCTGCTTCTTGCTTTCTGCTGTTTCCGGCAGAAACCTTAAGAGAAATGAGGTGACGGCGCCGGTGGCGTTTTATAAAGGATGGGAAAACACAGAAACCCTAGAAAAAAAGTTAAAGTGGGTTTACCAACCCGAGCCCATTCCTAGCCCATTTAATATTTAGGTCAGAGGAAACCCAACAAAAAAAAGCAGTCCATAGCTCTTAAGCATATTAGGCTGGGGGAATTAGTCTGACATTAAGTAATTACAGAATAAAAAATTATGTAATTTCCGTATATGATTTCGTAATTGGTACGCAAAAAAGTGTAATTTTAAGTTTTTAACCCAACTATTTTGATAGATAACAGTTTTATTATATAAACTTTGACTACTTTCACAAGAGCTCGACATGTATCAAAATTATATAATTAACAGAATTATGGCATATGTTATGACATATGTCAGTTGATCGTTTATATTTTAATATGTATAAAAAATGTGTTATTTTTTTCCTTAATATATATAAAAAAATCAACTAAACAGAAAAAATAAAATAATCAATTATATACTTTTGCCTTCCATTTTTTAACTTCCTTTTCAAATTTATATTTTTACATTATTTAATATCTAATATTTTTTCTTGCATGCTTCTAATTATTTGAACAAAATTAAAATTGATTGATTATAATCTAACATAGTTAGCTATTCTTATTGGTCAAAGTATTAAATATATATTAAAGTAAATTTATTGGATTAACTAACACATAAATCTATTTAAATGCATGGACTGGTCAAATAGATCGACCCAAGAATACATAAATTCTTTTCCAAAACTAATAAGAATTAATTAATTACATAAAATTCAATAAATTACATAATCACAATTCTCACAGGAAATTATAAAAGTAGATATTTAGTAAATATTTTCTATGAATGCAATAAAACCGAGCATTAAACAAGTTATAAGTGCACAAAATCTCAAATAACTAGTGATAAACAAATTGAAATTTGAGAAAAAACAAAGAAATAAGACTATGAAAATGATGACTGTTTTCTACTTCAAATTTATAAGAGAATATAAGTTATGCATGGACATGAAAAAGATCGTCAACATTAAAGCAGTAAGCCAAATAGGCAAACCAGTGACATCAAAACAGTTTAAGATATATCATTAACTCCATATATTTAATTTAATGATTTTGCTTAAATTTTATTTATTTTAAATTTTGAAAACCTGCCCATTGGATGGATCCTAATCGAATAAATATATAAAGTATAACCTAATTTTACATTACAATTATGAATGAAGACATATTACTCTTTTTTCTTATAAGTTTCGATTAATGGTTAGAGGACATTCTTTGAGTTTTCTATTTCACATTAAGGTACAGTGAAACCTTTATAAATTATTAATATTGGGATATTGGCTAGCATCCATACCACAAGATGAATCAGATGTTGATCCCCTACCTCCATTGGCAGCGCATCCAGATATAGCAAAAGAAATTGGAAACTTGATATTGCTCCAAAACTACATCATTTTCTTTGGAGAATAGCTTCTCGGGCCATAGGGACAGCGGATAGTCTATGTCGACGAAATATGTGTGTCAATGAATTTTGTACCCGGTGCATTGTTGAAAGAGAGACAAGCAACCATTTGTTCTTCACATGTCGCCATGCTTTAGCTGTCTGTAGAGCTTCCGGTATACCTACAACTATACTGGATAACCCACTAACAAGCATCGAAGATAAAATTAGGTTCCTCCTTAACAATTACAAGAACTCAAACCTGGAGAAACACCTACGGTGTCTTCCTTTTTGGATTATGTGGAGATTATAGAAAAGTCTAAACGATATGGTTTACAACCATAAAACGGAGAACGTACAAGAAACTATGTCCAAAGGGATATCTGACACAAAGGAATGGCTGAATAGTTGAGATAATGCTCAAACATCTACGGATACCTATACCACACCACATCTTCATGTTAAGGAACGGTGGCAGTTACCACCTTTAGGTTGGGTTAAATGCAACTATGATGCCTCTCATCATACAGGCAATCGTACTTATGGACTAAGATGGATTATACGGAGCACCAACGGAAACTTTTTACATGGCGGAATGGGAAAATTTCAAGATCGTCATTCAATTGAAGAAGCAGAATGCACATCACTAATCTGGAGTCTCCAAGCTGCTTGGAGTTTGGGATATCGCCATGTAGAATTTGAAGGAGATAATTACAATATTATCAATATTATTAATCGTAAAATTAAAAATTTGCAATTACAACATTACCTTCAAGAAATCTATCTCTGGCGGTCACAGTTTGACACAATTAAGTTTAGCTATCGATCAAGAATACTCAACCAGTGTGCTGATACCTTAGCTAGGAAAGTTTTACTTTCAAACCAACAGTGTTTTTATTTGATCAATGTCCTTTGTTCTTGCTATCTTTTGTAAACAGTGATTATGATTATTAACTAATAAAGTAATTGGATGAAAAAAAAATTATTAATATTGGGAATTGTGTGTTTTTAATTTATAATGGTATTAATTTATCTTTTAATTAATTTACTTAGAGAACTTTCTTTTAAATTATGATAAGATACTTTACAGTAAAATTTAGTAATCATATAAATTTGGAATATTTTAATCACATAAAATAGTATTTTGTATATTATCAATTTTGAAATTTCGTTTTAGACATATAATATTAAAAATATCTTATTATATAAAAGAGAATAATTCAAAGTTGATAACTCGCCTGATTGTGACACATGTCAATTTAATCGATCAAATTTTGACATGTTTTTAATTAGATAAAATCATAGATTATCAAAAAAAAAAGTAAATTATTATCAAAAAAAAAATCTACAATCCTAAGAAGAAGAAAATAGATAATCAGAAAAAAGAAAGAAATTTTCATCACTTTTCAAATTAAATAAAACCATAGAAGAAAGAGATCCAAATGGCATAGAATTGAGAAATACCACTGGAACTTATGTAGTTTTGTAAAGACTAGACAAAAAGTAATTTCATTTTCACCTATGATATTACATATTCCAATTCGATTGCATACCATTAAAAAATGTATCCACGATTGGATAGATTATCAAAAAAAAAAATTAAACTAGATTAAAAATGTATTTAATTAAATTAAAATTATATTTTAAGAAAATTTTAAAGTTAGTTCATAATCCTAAAAAGTAACAAAAAAGGAATAAAACCATCTTATTATATAAAGAAGAATGACTCAAAAATTAGTAACTCGCCTCATCGTGACACGTGTTAATTAAAATGATCAGATTTTGATATGTATTTAATTAAATAAAATCATAGATTATCAGAAAACTAAATAAATTTTAAAAAGGAATACAATACTAAAAAAAATGGAATTCTAATATTCCATCTTTATAATTATTGAGTAAAAAAAACTTGGTTGAACTCATGAAAATTCGACACGTGTTAAAATTATAATTCATAAGATCATGATCCGTGTCGGTTGATAGATAAGATTATCGCACGTGTAAAATTTTTGTTTTTCTTAATTAAAAAAGAAAACCAACAAAAAACAAAAAATATATAAATTTTTATTTACCATTTTTCTAAAATATGTTAAATATTATTACTTCAATAAAAATATTATTTTTAAATTGTATTTTTAGATTTTTCTATTATTTAAACTCATATAAAAATATTTCACATGTTTGTAATATTTGAATGTTTGTTAAGTGTCAAATAAATTATACAATAAATTGATTGAATTAACCGATTAATCCATGAATTTATCCTTTTTAATAGATCAAATTAAGACATAAATCTAATAGTGTCATGAATCAAAGAGTTAAATAGATATACTCATGAATATATAATTTTGTTTTTGTTATAATAGCTTATCATCACAAAATAATAATAATTAATTAATTGTATGAAATTCAATAAATTACATAATCACAATTTTTACAAGAAATTAAAAATAGATTTTTTAGTGAGAAATATGTATTTTGCATATTTTAGAATGGTTAAAATGCAATCCTTCAAGTGATAGATGCTCTTTTTGTGCATGTTTTATTTTTCCTTTGGGCACTACAGAGATCTACTCTGAAAATTTGCTTTTGCCGAAGCTAATTATAATACTCAAATATGGATCCAGATAAGGGAAGAAGACGGTGAGACTTATGTTTGAAATTGAAGATAGTGGTAGATAACGGAAAAGAAAAAAATCGTGAAAACCAAACATCCTTAGGTATAGAGATAGAGAAAAGAAAAAAAAACCGAGAGATAGTGACTTAATGGTTGAGAAAAATGATGCTGTCGGAAAAGGCATTCGACCTATATTGAAGATTATTTTCATATAAACATAACTTTTGAAACAACCGCACCTGTTTTTTTTTTTTTTTTGAATATTCTCATAAATATTAATTACCCCAGACCATAAATAAATTCACTGAGACTCTATAAATTGACTCCAAATAATTTATCAAATTTTCAATAAAAATACAAAATTTAACTTAAATAAAACAAATCCACATTCTAAAATAAACCAAAAAATTAAACAAATAAATTCATCAATTTATTCCACCATATTCTAATCCAAAAATCATAAACTAATAAATAGAAAGCAACAAAACAAACCGACGAGTCTAGATCATCCTCTCTTCCTCACCATGATCCCACGGTCATACTTTTTCTTTTCCTACCTCATAAAGAAGAGATGCATAAGTATTTCAATACATACTTAGTGAGACAATCCTCCCATCTACGAGATATACACACACAGAAAATGCAACATAAAAGTATATAATCTAAATACCAATCATCCAATCAAATAACATGCTATAGACTCTCATCCGATGGCCTCTACACAGGAAAACATGTTAATATATTCAAATTTCCACATGTAGTCTCATGGTCATGCACTCACCTTGAAAACAAAGATGATTTTCGAACCAAAAACGACAATCTCCCACCCAGCAGTGACTTCCCACTCGCCAACAGTTGCTTAACTCACCCTGCAGCCAACCACAATAACCAAAAACAACATTTAATCTAAACTGTAAAATTCTTGAAAAATCATAGAACACTCAGCCTGAAAGATGGGATCACGAAACAAAATCTAACCGTCCAATTTTAAATCCCACTGTTGAAAATCTTCCCCTAGATGTCCTAAAACTACCTACAAAATTCCGTTGACGATATGATGGAAGGTTCACTCGTGATCTCCCTTTGAATACACGCTGGTCCAAATCGCGTCTTTGCCAATGATTTTCTAGGTTGAAACTCTTTTCTACCGGACTCTGACAGTTCTGTCTCGCCCACCCTTCACCAAAGCTTTAGCCTCTCCCTCTTCCTTAAGTTAAACTCAACTCTCTTTCTCTTTTGTTTGCAGGTCATGACTAATGAGAAGAAGAAGAAGGTGGCGTCAATGTTAAAAGGAGAAAAAGAAATTAGGGATTTTTGGTTTAATTTGGTTAAACCATGATTTAACTAAACCAGAAATTAATTAAATCACTCTTCAGTTTAATTAATAACTTGACCAGCTTAGTAAACCATTTAGAATTGAACCGACTCCATTCCAATTCCTGATATAAACTCAATTTTTTATTCTTTTTGGAACACGGACGTTACAATTCTCCCCCACTAACAGAGATTCGTCCTCGAATCTTACGTCATTGTCCATTCTGCAATAATTACAACTATCATCGTTGTAACAACTTACTCATTCCTTGACCCACCGATCAATATAATCCGATCATAAGGTCAAACACTAATGACCACCGAGGTCTCCATCCAGTCACTATGCTTTACACTCACGTCATAGACTCATTGCTCACAACTCACCTTATACCCCTCCACTCTCAGACGCAAAGTCTTTCGTGTTCTGGGTACCCCATACCACTCCTACTCTCAGGCCACAAAGTCCCTCGACCTATCGGTATCACACTCATACCACTCTCACTCTGGACTATATAACCTTATGAGTTCTAGGTATTATACTGATACCACTCTTATTCTGGGTCGTATAATCTTACAAGCTTTGGGTATCATATCCGTACCACTCACACTCTGGGCTATATAACCTTACGAGCTATGGGTATCATAACCATACCACTCACACTCTAGGCAGTATAACCTTACGGGTATCATAACCCTACCACTCACACTCTAGGCAGTATAACCTTATGGGTTCTCAGTATCACATACCACTCCACCCTGGACTATATACCTTACAAGTTCTTGGTATCACACTTATACCACTCCACTCTCGGCAGTATAACCTTACGGGTTCTCGGTATCACATATCACTTCATCGTGGGTTATATACCTTACGAGTTCTCGGTATCACACTCATACCACTTCACTCTTGGCAATATAACCTTACGGGTATCATAACCATACCACTCACACTCTAGGCGGTATAACCTTACGGGTTCTCAGTATCACATACCACTCCACCCTGGACTATATACCTTACGAGTTCTTGGTATCACACTTATACCACTCCACTCTGGGCAGTATAACCTTACAGGTTCTCGGTATCATATATCACTCCACCCTGGGTTATATGCCTTACGAGTTCTGGGTATCACACTCATACCACTCCACTCTGGGAAATATAACCTTACGGGTTCTCGGTATCACATATTACTCCACCCTGGGATATATACCTTACGAGTTATGGGTATCAGAGGACTTATCCATCCTCCCTAGAGTTGTACAGGAACAAATCGTCTTTTGAGCAACCATGACCCACAATACATCTGTAAGCATCACGACTGAAACTACCACCCCGTGATCTGCGTATTACCTTGCAAAGTAATACCAGAATCACCTATATTCCAAACCTGGAATTTCAACCTTTCATAACTAATACTCATGTTATCTCACCGCATACTTAGTCACTCAGGGTACCCTTATAATCTCTTTCCGATTATAACTAAAGTTTTTAATTCTCCATAAAAGCTTTTTCCAGAACCTCATGTTAACTTAACCTTATGACAACACCATCCATCAGCAATAAGAACATCCACCTTATTAAAATCATTATGCATTATCGTTTATAACACTAGAACGAAATACATACTCATGACATCCTCAGTCATTAACAATAAAAAATTACTCATCTTATTAGAAATAATAATGTATTAATAATCCCGAAACTGGGAACCATCGATGAAAACTCAAGCCTCTGATTGCTTCTCGAACCATTTCTTGAATCTTGCTTTCATCCTCACCTCTAGTATGGTAAGAAATTGAATTTGATACCACAAAATCTCGTATTGATTAGTGGTCCCAATCATCGTATTAGTCTCTTATTATACATAGTAGTACATACCAAAATATATGAAACAAAAAAAAACATAATTAGTTTAGTTATATTTGCCTAAATTAATAGAATTATTCATATATGATATTTTACATAAGAGTTTTTCAATTATTATCTTAATAACTTATCAAAAATTGTTATTTTTAAAACAAAAGTTCTATTAACCCTCTATCTAAAGTTAAAACTATATGAATTTTAGACAATATCAATTATATAGTGGCATATTAAATGAGAGCAAATTTACATAATTGCATATTTTCTTAAGTTGTGTGAAAAATATTAAAATGACATTTTTCAAAAACAAAGGGAGCATAGGTTTTACTGTACATTTGGAATGTTTGAAATCTAAGAGAATAAAAATATATTTTGGATGAGTTAGAATCTCTTCTTTGGGCAATATGATGTTTGAGTGCGATTTTTGTGATTAATGTTTGTTGGAACCCATTTTATGCCTAGATAGCTTTTAAAGTCAAAATTATATTTTGTGCCACATGGAGAAATATTTCTTCTAGTATATATAGAGGAGTGTCTACACATGGTTTAAATACTATGGAGACATAAAGATGTTATACAAAACCACACATACACGCGCACCGAACCAAGCCGGACCAGGCCAGACTCGGGTTTTGAGGGCCTTTGGCTCACGTCAAAGATGTTCTTTTTGGGCCAAATTTTTGATTCTAATTTGTCAACATTTTTGAGAAAGCAATTATTTCCCTGCAGATTTTTTTTTTGCATAATTGAAATGGAAATGAGTTTAAACTCGAATTAAATATCGAATCAAATCGTGTCATTAACTGACCGAGATTTCCGCCCATGATTCTCGCCCACGAATCACGTCCCGCAAGATAATGTAGATTGTGCAGTATCCGCTCCTCTTCTCCCTATATATTCTCGCCTCTCATTTTTTCATTTGCATCAGATTTTATACAGAGAAAACACAAACAAACTCCATCAATCTTCCTCCACAAAACGTCTCGAGAGTATAGTGTTATTATTTTGTTCGCATATTCCGTTTTTCTAGTGTCGAGACTATGGTCTCAACTTCGGGTGATTTTAAGGATTAAGGAAATAGATCAAATTTTGACTCCACTTCATTCGGTTTTATCAAATCGTTTCCAGCGCGTTTTTTCGTAATTTTTTTATTATTCGTAGTTTTCAGTTCTTACAATGTTAAGGTCGAGAGAGATTGGAAGGATTTGTTTTCTTTATCGAATTTTAATGAAGATTGACCTTTGTTTTGCCTTGGAACTTGACAATTTAAAAATCAAACTTGACAGGTTACAATTATTCTTGGGTTTTTTTTGTTTCTCTCTCTGTTCTTGCTATATCTTGTTTTCGGTGGCATAAACCCTAGAAAATCGTTAGCGCCAGCATTATTTTTTAATTGGGGGAGAAAGTAGCGAAATCCTAAAATCGATTCGAGTTTATTCGGTTATCGAATCATTTGGATAACAACTAAGATTATCGAAATTAAACGAATAATAATTTGGTTATGATCGGTTTGGTTATCGGTTAATTCAGTTCGGTTATAACTGTAAAACCCGCAAATAAAAAATTGCTTTAGTTTAGTTTGGGTAATGATTTTAAAATAATTTTTGTATACACCGACTATCATTCGATTTATATTGATTAGAAAATTTAGAAAAATGGTTAACCGGTTTATAGAAGTGAATGTGTTCGACTAACAATCCCAGGCGTAGGTTTCATAAAACATTTCTAGCAAACGTTTTCAGAGAATTGGAAATTGAAGAATGAGGAATCTAGCGATTTAGCAACTAAAATTCCATAAATTGAGTATTTGATTAGTTGATGAAATAGTTGAGAATTTAGCTAAATTAACTTTTTTACACAAAACATTGGGTTCTAATTCAAATTCCAAGTACATCTGAGAAGATATAATTTGTGTTTTTTAATCGTCATCTTGGAAGATTTAATTTGTAAAATAAAAGCGTAAAAAAGAGAAAAACTGAAAGACTCTCTCCAAAACTTGTTGCATAAGTAAAATAAAATCTCGAACAATAAAGGAACAAGAGATAACGGAGTTTTACAAAAACTAACATCCAAAATAGAAGAAAGATGAGCTATGAGAATATGACTACTCATTCCTCTTCGACAATCTTGCTCTTCTCGCTAACATAGATACCATCAAGAAACTTCCTGATATCCTTCTTCTTCACATGACATTTCTGCACAATTACACAAACACGATAACAATTACATTAGGCCGGAAAACATAAAACGAATCAAGTCAGTTTCACTATGAAAAAGACATGTGCATGCGCATGCTTTTCCTCTCGCACACATATATACATACTCAAACTCTGTCAAGTTAGTTGATAGTGTTACAAGTCTATATTGGTTTATAAGAACGCATAGAATCGATTACAGATGAATCAACCTACAAAATATGATTACTAAATTCAAACATCAACCTACAAAAACTGAAATCTATGTCTTCTTTATAACAAAATTGTTCATTGTTTTCGTCCCATGATTAACTTCAAGTTGTAAAGGACATTGTCTGAGACTATAAGAGAGTACCTGGTTGATTAGAGCGCATGACCTTGAAACGAGCTCAATGTCGTTACCATCAAGAACAATCTCATCCTTCACCTTCTCAGATCTAACGATGGTTACACCGTCAAGCATCTCTACCCTCCTCACCTATTATTCCAATAACAACATTTCATATATATGCAAGTTCAATATTCAATAAACACAAAATCAATCATAATCTAACTAATCTCGAATCTAGTACCAGTCTATTTCATTCCGATCAAATCAGATTGAGAAATGAAATACAAACCTTCTTCTCGCCAAGGAAGTTACGGATCTCGATGGACTTGTTATCCCCGCCGATTGAAGCGTTGATCGGAAAATGAGCGTACACAAACCTCATCTTGTATCGGAAACCTCTAGTAACACCGGAGATGAGGTTATCAACATGGCTAAGAGCGGTTCTGATGGAGGCGCTGGTTTTGCGTGATCCAAACCACGAATCGATCTTAAGCTTCTTTTTCCCAGTCTCCGGATCCTTAATCAGCTGGAAATCAAGGTTGAGATGCTTGAAATCACGAACGAGTTTGCCTCGAGGTCCTTCCACTTCGATCACTTTAGCGTGAACCTTGATGGTAACGGTGTCGGGAATGTCCATCGTCTCCGAAGAAAGAATCGTCTTCATCTTCGCCCTAGGGTTATTTTCTCTCTCAGCAGCTCCCTCCCTTTCTTTTCTGCCGGCGTTTGTAGATGAAGAAAACAAAACTAGGGTTTTCTCTATTTTTAAATGAGTGATATGTAATGGGCTGGCCCAATTCCCTTGAGCGCAATCCATTTCAGCCAGGCCTACTAATATATATACATTTTCGTAGATTTAGGCGTTGTCTTTAGACTTACATTTGATTTTCACTAAAAACTTCAAATAGATTATAAACATTATACATATTTTGTAATATATATATATATATATATATATATATTTATATTAATTTATAACGATTCAGAAATCCCAATTGGAGATTAAAAAATTACATAATAATATCATATATACAGATAATCCCAATTATCAGCTTCCTCCTACGACCACTGATTCAACACCAGAAAAGAAGGTTTGAAACGGCTGGTTTGCTCCTGCCACAAGGGTGAAGGAAGAGAAAACCATCGATCCAAAGAGATGGAACTAAAATGAAGAAAAAGGTCAGCGAGCTCTAGCTACACTGGCGTCGGAAAAACTTGACAGATCTGAAACCTCAATAACCATGTTTGGGAGAAACGGTTAGAGTTTTTGATCGGTTCACCGATCGAATTCCATTTTATATGTCTTTTTTCTTTTCTTTTTTGATAAAATATTTGTCTTTTTTTTAATTATTCCATACAATCTTCAAAATTTGTTTTAGCTAATTTTTCTATTTTTATTTTATTTTCCCTCCATTTTTAAAAAAATATCGTTTTGATATTTTTCACACAAATTTTAAAAAATATTTGATTATACAAATCTACCTTTATTTAATATATCACTATATATATTAAATTAACTTGAATTCAAAGAGTTTTAGCTTTGAATAAATGGTAAATCATGATTTTTATTTAAAAATCACATTGGAAATACAAAATGACATTTTTTTGATACAACCATTCAAATCTAAAATGATTTTCTTTTAAAAACAGAGGGAGTAATTACTTTTGTAGAATTTCTTCATGTTGTTTTCACATGAATGCATGTTAAATTTTTGATTAAAAAAATTTATGTCCTAAATTATTTTATTAAACTAAAATTATATTCAACTTCTTAATTCGATCAAATTTAAGAAAAAACTATGAAATAAATCAAATATTATACGAATTTGGTAGGATTTTGTGCAAAAAACACCAAATTTTATTCTTTTTGCAAAATTAACCATAACCTCGAATTTGTGCAAATCAATCCTATAACCTCAAAAGTCATCCGCAATATAACCATTGTGTATATTGTTGAAGTCACTGTTAAAAAACTAACAGAATCACTAAAACGACATCGTTTTAGTAATTTGAAACTACATTATGTTTTTCTTGAATCAACGTGATGTTCCAAAATTATTTTTTTCCACGTGACAAAATAAAATATATTTATTTCTTCTGAAATTAGATTTAGATTTGGGAAAAATTAAATTTGGGGCTAAAATAAAATTAGGGTTCATATCAACATAATTTGATAATCATCAAGCTCAGATTTTTTTTTTTATAATCAATCCTCGTGAACCCCTCTTTCTGGATCTGGTTCTTCTCCTTAATTTCGATCAAAGCTAAAACGGTTCGATCAGAGCCGAAACAATTCGAAAACCCTTTGGTTGTTTTTTACTTAGTTGCGTTTGCGTTTTCCTAGAGATGCCATCGGATCAACGTGACGCTGTTTTCTCCGTTGAATCGCCGGATCTAGAAGAAGACGGCAGCGCTGGCGGTGGAAACGGAGGAGGAGAGGCTGAATCGGAAGAAGATTTTCAAGAGAACGAAGATATCGTTATGCCTGAGCCAAACGAAGCAGACGATGACGATTCTGAGTACGAAGATCTGAATTCTCCAACTATGGTTTCTGCAATTTCCACAGCTCCTTTGGTGGCAAAGTCTTCCTCCTCTACAGGCACCGTAACTGTCGCTCTTCCTGCCGGATCCGCCGTACCTGTAGTCGCGATTCCGTCAGATTCCGATCCGAAATGGCTTCCTTGATTACATCAAGCTCAGATTTAGCAACTCTAATCATCAAATTCGTCACTAACAAACCAATCCTTCTCCTCACATGGATCAGCTTAAACTCTAACCTTCCTTCAATTCTCTGCAACTCTCATATTGATTCAATTCCTGCCTCGGGTCAAGATCCGGAGAGAATACGGAGAGAGGGAGAATTTCGGCCAGGCTGGGGTGTCGGAAAGAGGGACCACCTGGGGTGTCGGAAAGAGGGAGAATTTCGGCCAGGCTGTTTCCGACGATTATGATAACGCCGACGATGAGAGCGACGCTCTCGTAGCTTTGCGTCGGTTCATCATCATCGAGTTTCTTCTGCGAAAGCCCAAAGAGGAAAAAAAAAAAAAAAAAAAAAAAAAAAAGAGAAGAAGCAGAGATTTAAAATCAGTGACAATCAAGAAGAAATGAAGATCAGAGTAACGGTGGATGCATTATTCAGGGATTGAGTAGAATTCACCTTGGCAGCTCCGATGGCGCCAGCCCACCACCAACTCATTTTTTTTTCTTAAAGAAAAAGAAAGATAAATGTAATTAAAATATATATTCCTGACAATTTAATTTTATTGGGTAATTTGGAATTTAATGAAACAACATGTAATTCTCAAACTCCTTAGCTAAACAACATATAGTTCTCAAGTGTCAAAGTGTCATAGTTTTAGTGATTCTGTTAGTTTTTTCAGAGCAACTAACGTGGTGACGTCGACAATATAGGCAAGGTTATATTGCGGGTGATTTTGGAGGTTGTAGGATTGATTTGCACAAGTTTGAGTTCATGGTTAATCTTGCAAAAAAAAAAAAGTTTGATGGTTTTTTTTGCACAAAACCCAATTTAGTATGTTGTTATGTATAAAGATATGTATGTAGTTGAGTATAAACCACCACATGCTACGACTATCAACTGTCAATTTAATAATTTGTTGTAGTCAACTGTCAGCAATCAGCATTCACTCCCGGTATTTGAATTGTTCTTGTCTTTTTAGTAACAATAAACCCTGCAACGTGTACGTCCATGTTTCTATTATTTGGAATAAGTTGTCAAAAAAAAAAAAAAAAAGAGGCTGATAAAAGATATGCTCCTAATTTTGATAGAATTGTCGTAGGCCAATGCTATGTTCTTGTCTTCACAACCTTTAGAACAGAACCTAAAAATTACATTGAATAAACAGTAATGATATTTCTTACGATCCAGAATTTCCAGAATCTAAATTATTTACTCCTCTGACGAAATTGGGCTTACGTCCCTAGGTTCTGGTACAACCCACCGGTTTAAACTTCTCAACGATGTAGACACCTACAAAAATTGGGAACAAACAGTGTATATAAGCTCCAAAAACATAACTTGCTTGAACAAAATAATTATATGTTAGAATAAAGATTAATCTTCTTTAAAAAAAAAAAAAAGTAATTCAGAAACAAAATTATGTACTAATCAATATATAACCTGTTGATCCCAATCTGTTCTCAGGGTCATGATGGTAAGCACACAAGTCTGAACGAATATTCCAAAGAGCATTCCAATCCATACACCCTAAAATTTAGAGAAAAAATGTTATTTTCAAATTCTATTCATGCATTTTTTGTTTCCAAGACCATTATTAAAGTAAATGAAAAATATATGTAAAATCTAAAACTTACTTTGACTTGAAAACCAACGACGTAACCAAGAAAAACACCTGTAGGGATTCCGACAAGGTAATAGCAAGTGAGGTTAACATAAGTTACATATCCCTGCCATCCAGCTCCAACTGCAACTCCTGTTCCGGTTTAAACCGGTTCAAGACACATGCTACGTCAAATAACGTTTCCAATATTAATAAGTTTATAACCATCACACGTCAAATAGCAAAAATATATACCAGAGAGAACAGGTTGAACACTGTTCATGAGGATGGACATGGCCAAAAGTGGAGAAAGATCAGCAACTTCTGCTGCCACAGCTTCACTTGTAGTGAAAATGTAAGAAACTCTTCCTCTTTGAAACAAGAAGACGAAGAATAAAACTATTCCTATTGAGAGTGATGTGAAAACCGCTGTCAATGTTGCAAACTTAGCTGCCTTCGCGTCTCCTCTACCGAGCTCGTTCGATACTCTTACACTATAAATAGATAGAGATAGTTCCAAATTAAAAAGAAGGAAAATATATATCTCTATATATATAATTTGTATCAATAAAAAGAAGTGTGTAGATATGAATTTATTTGTGTATATTCACCTTGCTGCTGCCAAGAACCCAAGAGCTATCATCATCTCCAGTCCGTTTATATTGATGCTACAAAAAAAAAAAAAAAAAAAAAGAAATTGGAAAAGAATAGCCGATTTATAAATATATATTACTGTCTATTTTACTCGTACCATGTTTTAACTTACGAGTCAAGTAAATAAAATGTATAAATGTTTTTTAAATGGTATCGGTTATGGAAATCAGAAAGAACAAAATTGAAGGTATAGATGTTTATTTACCAGATTGCTAGTGCATCAAGAGCCACCTCTGCGTTTTTCAAATTTCCAGTAAGCAGTACTAAGATCGAGTTGTACCATAACTCCAAGCTGTCCAAGGTAATGACCACAAAGTAATATTATTTATTTATAATATTATAAATTCTCACTGGAATATGTGCGTAAAATGTAACTTAGTTTAGAGGTAATCTCCATATACGACCAGATTTATTTTAAATGATATCAGTCTTTGACAAAGTCATTCCTGGAATCATGGTAACTTAAAAGACTTTAGAGCCTGTGGTTTTGACTTGGCTCTTACTCATTATAGTTATACATATGAACTTTCTTTTTTAACCAAATATTTTTGGATCATATCCTATGCTAATTAATTAATAATTATATGGCTTGCAGCCATAAAACTAAAACATTGACCAAGTAGATGCATGGAAACCAATCTATTGTTTTGATAAACATAAAAGAAAAACCAAAGCTGTTTATATGAATTTAAATGCTGCCATATTCCCCACTAATAACACTTGTTCTCCTATGAAATGTAAATATTTGGTTGATGAGACATTAATTCCTTAAACTTTTGTTAATAATAAGAAAAGCTTACCAAAGCATCCCACCGGAAGACAAAGACAGTTTGAAGACGGGCCATAGATCTTTGAAAGCCAACATAGAAAATCCTCTCCACGTGTCCTTACACCCACCGCATGTGACGAACAAGAGCTGCGCAATGTTAGGCAACCAGAACGCAACTAGTGTCGAGGTCATAGCACCAGTGATCCCAAAATCAAAATGAACCATTAAAAGCCACGACAAGAAGACATGAACCCCTAAGGAGACAGCAGCCACGTAGGCAATGATCTTGTTCTTGCTCTGAGCTTGGAGGAACATTTGGCAAGTGAAAGAAGGTACGAAGGAGAAGTTGATGCCTATGACCCATAGAGCTATGATTCGAGCCACTCGGACAATGCGTTCCTCTTGACCTAAGGCTAAGAGAATAGGGCCTGAGAAGATGTAGACGGGCATGAGGCAAATGGTACAAACTGTGAGAACGATCCATGATCTTTGGAGATAAATCCCGAGCATATGGTTTTGTTTGGCTCCATAGGCTTGACCACATAGTGTTTCTAGTGCACTGGCCATGCCTAACTGTATTACGATTATTACACAATAGTTATAAACAATAGCTATAACAGACATTAGCATAGCTTAATAATATATAAGTGGTAGCCAAAATAACATATTCGAAACAAAATCCTCCAAAATCATATGTAAACTGAACCAAATTTAAAATGAGTTTGATAAATATTTTCAGTCTGATGGTTTTATTTCTCAAAGCGTATTGGTTATAACTTATAACCTAATTATGTTCATATTTGGTTCTCTACGTATATATAGGCGGTCTAAAATAGATGGAAATTTTTAAAATTAATATTCATTGTTTTGATTTCTTCCAAACCAAACTAATTGATCACAACAAACTAGAACAAATTAAATTATATTTTTTCCTCACAACATAAACCGATCCTAATTAAAAAAATTTCAGGATATTAAATCAAGCAAAAAAATTAAAGTCATTGTACATGTTAATGGACTTTGTTAAGTAGAGACGTGCCAAAAGAAACAAAAAAATTCTCAGATTCCTAAATTATATGTGAATTTTAGGACCTCGAAAATTGTTAAAGCAGCTTAGCGTAGTGATTCGACTTTAATTAGAAGGTTCAAAAATTGTGAAGAGTTCAATACTCTGTTTTTTTTCCGGTGGTTCAATACTTAGATTCTTTTTCTTTTTCTTTTTCTCTTTGGCTCTTTATGGCGTCTAGTCTATGGCAAAAAGTTTCGAATTTCTTTTGATATGATGGTGTCTTTGGATTATTGAACTTGTATGAAGAAAACATGTCAAATATGTCACAACTTTTTGATTTTCAGGACGGAAGAGTGGTTAGACCTCCGAAGTGGACTGCCAATGAATCTTGTCAAACATGTCGACCCAAAAATTTATGTATTGCAATGCTTTTTCAACACCTATTCTTTTGACGTAATAAAATATTAACTAATACACATCCAAAATTTCACACAGACATTTAAATTAAAAATTTAAACGCGTTCGCCTTATTTTATTCCCATGAAGTCTCCCAAATTTGTGTTAGCTAATTTATGTGATTTTCTTTGTTATATTACTTATTTTTGCAGAAATCATTCACTTTACAGTTTACATGAATGTATGTTAAATTTTTGATATGATATGTATACAGAGATTTGTGGTTGTCAAAAACCACCACAGGCTACGACAATCAATGTCACCTGTCAGCATTCACATGATATTTGATATGTTTTCAATTTTCCGTTAAAAAGGGAATTTATTATCAATGGTCTTTTATTATTTTTTTATTCTTTTATCAAGTCTTTTTTTTTTTACTTATTTTCACAAAACAAGCACATGTTTTTATTTTATAATTGAGTAGTGTAGTATTTAGTACTACGAATAGATGAGATTGGAAGAATTATTTTTCTAATAGTTTTCTCATATGGTAGCTCACAAATATTAATTTTAGAAGGAAAAAAGGAATATTTCTTTACCGAAAGAATACATCATAGTCATTTTCCAGTGAAAGGTCTATTTTATTCAGTAATGCACCTCAATTTTTTGAATAGCTCCCCATTTTTTTCTTTTCTTTTTGGTTAGTAAATCCAATCGAGAAATTATTAAAAACTTTTTACTAATATCAGAACTCTTTGACATAATTATTCTTAAATCATTATGACAAATAAAATCTCAGTTATCATACTAGATGAGAATGTTTGGGAAGAAATCTAGTATTATATACTAATTAATCCATAATAATCAATTAATCAAAAAGATATGAGAAATGAAAACACTCACCAAGATACCATTACTGAAACGGAGGAGAACGGTGAAAGTGATGGAGTAAGCAGCCAACTCAATAGGGCCAAGATGGCCAATGAAAGCTTGACTTATCATTGAAACTCCAAACGTTGAGAATCTTGTAAAGATCGCCGGCGCCGCCACAACCCAAAGCTTCTTTGATTCAATCCAAACCTTCTCCTTCATCCCCAACTCATCCTGATCTTCTCCACCGTTCTCCACCGTCTTTTTCAACAGAGTTGCCGTGAGCTCTCCTTCTCTTCCGGCCATCGTGGAATCTCTCTTTGTATCTGATGGACGAGAGAAGGCAGAGGAAAGAGTTTGTGTATGATTTGGTTTATGAGAAGCATTCTGTGTTCTCTTTATATATTAATGGTTTTTTTTTTTGGGAAACGAAAAGTCGGCTACGCCTCTTGTAACTAGCAACTCGAAACTGAGTGGTTAAAATAAAATACTCCAAGAAATGTATATTTATGATTAATCGATCATTTGTCTAAAAACAAATCATTTAATGAATAATATTCATATTTCTTGGTTCACGTAGGTCTGGATTTGAGAGTTGACACCAAATTTTTAAATATTATGGGCTACATGCTGTAAACCAGTAAAAAAACAAGAATCAAGTCACAATCATAATAAACAAAAATTGTCGCATTATTGTGTACACAAGACTCGGAGAGAACCGATCAATACAATATTTTTTTTAATAAATTAAGATAGTCAGATCCATTCTGAAAATTTTAAAAGCCAAATATATATATATATATATATAAAATTTTTTTTTTAAACTTTTTTTTTGTGAAGTCTATTTTAAACCTTCAGATTCAGGTTCAACCCAGCGATCCAAAAGTTTCAGCGATGAAGATACCTAAAAAAAAATAACAATAAACAACATAAATTCTTAAACAACATAAAAAAAAGTATTAAGTTGTTGTTTTTTTTGTCAAAAAAAAAAACAAGTGAATACTTTTGTTATAATAATAAAAATTAAATACTTTTGAAAGGAATATAATTGTAATCAGTTTATAAACCTGTTTATCCCAATCTGTTTTTAGAGTCATCACACTAAGCACACAAGTTTGAACAAAAATTCAAAAAAGCATTCCTAACCACACACCCTGAAATTTAGAGAAGAAAAGTTTTTATTATTATTTTATGCTTAAAAATT
Source organism: Cardamine occulta (assembly GCA_028015245.1). Taxonomy (NCBI): domain Eukaryota; kingdom Viridiplantae; phylum Streptophyta; class Magnoliopsida; order Brassicales; family Brassicaceae; genus Cardamine; species Cardamine occulta. The sequence continues at coordinate 13,115,669 of CM051363.1, read as the reverse complement.
AGAAGTTGTATTAAATGTAAAATTCTGCAAAACTAAAAATTTAGGAGAAAATATTGTAATATATAGAATGTAGATACAATTTTAACCAAAAAAAAAAAAATAATAATAACCAGACTTACCTTTACTTGCAAACCGATAATATAGCCAAGAAAAAATCCAGTAGGAGTTCCAATAAGATAATAGCAAGCCAGGTTCATATATGTAACATATTCTTGCCATCCCGCTCCAACAGCAACTCCTGCTCCATTATATAATTAATGATCGATCGTTACATGTTTATAATATGATCATACTTCAATAAAAATATACAAATGTTTCTTTATCACAGACATGACCAAGCTCTCTCCATCTATCAGAATTTTGTTTCAGAACGGACCGGAATTAAAAAATATCTTGGATATCAAGTACATGTCTACTAAATACTATGAGATTCTAGTTGAGATAAGAACACCTAAGATATACAAAAATCATTAATGTAATCTACTTTAGTTGTATTCGTATACGTGCTAGGTCCTACATTGTGAATCAACAATAAAAAAAACTATTTTTCCTAAATGATTTCAGATTCCGTATCAAAACCAGCTGACTTTAGACAAAAATTTCTTTTAACTTTAAATGTTAAGAAGTGAAGAGATGAAGATGGAAAATACCAGAGAGAACAGGCTGAACACTATTTAAAAGGATGGAGAATGCTAAGATTGGAGAGAGATTTGCTACTTCTTCAGCAACGGCTTCACTTGTTGTAAAAATATATGAAATTTTTCCTCTTAGAAACAAGAAGACGAAGAATAATATGATTCCTATCAAAAGTGATGTCAAAATCACAGTTATTTTGCAAACTTGGCTTCCTTCGCATTTTTCCTTCCTATCTCGTTTGACACTCTTACACTATTTACATACATAGTTTCAAAAGCAAGAAAAAAAGTAGTAAAAATATCAAAATACACAACTTAATTAGTAATAAGAAAATATGTATGTGTAAGATATTGAGTATATGTATGTACCTTGCTGCTGCCATGAAGCCGAAGGATACCATCATCTCCAGTCTATTTATGTTGACGCTGACAAAATTGATCAAGAAATTAATAAAAATGAATTGATTTGTGTTATTAATTTTAAATAAGTTGACTCCAGTCCACTCCATCTAGTTTGAGACCAATGATCTTTAAATAGTTAAACGTATATACACTTATGAATAATTAGAAAAATTAGGGACAAGAGACAGAAAGCTTAAGTATTGTTTACCAGATTGAAAGGGCATCAAGAGCTACTTCTGCATTTTTTAAACCTCCAGTGAGAAACCAAGATTGTGTTGTACCATAGCTCCAAGCTGCTCAAAGTTAATATCAGAAAGGAGTTAGTATTTAAAGCTTAGTTTTATAAGTATGTTTAAACAGTATTTTATTTGGAATTTACTCTGATTTTTATGGTTTTTGACACGGTAAATAAAAGTACGTAATCAGCCTTAATATATCGTAGCAATCAAAGTATATATAATGTATCAAAATTAATTTTTATTTCAACCAAAAAGATAAAAAAACCATTAGATTATATACCACCAAATGATTTTACGAAACTATTTGTTTACCATATGTAATTATTTGGTTAATTAACGACACGTTTTTTTATAACTTAGTCCAAACTAACCAAATTTGAGAAAAAAAAGTAAAAGAGAAAAGATGAAACCATACCAAATCATTCCACCAGAAGACAATGATAGTTTCAGGACAGGCCAAAGATCTTTGAAAGCCAACCAAGAGAATTCCGTCCACGTATCCTTACATCCACCGCACGTGACGATCAAAAGTTGTGCAATGTTAGGCAGCCAAAATGCTACAAGCATCGAGGTCATAACACCAGTAATCCCGAAGTCAAAATATACCATGAGGAGCCACGACAAGAAGACATGGACCCCTAAGGAGACAGCAGCCACGTAGGCAATGATCTTGTTCTTGCTCTGAGCTTGGAGGAACATTTGACAAGTGAGGGAAGGTACTAAGGAGAAGTTAACGCCTATAACCCATAAGGCTATGATCCGAGCCACATTGACGATGTGTTCCTCTTGACCTAAGGCTAAGAGGATAGGACCCGAGAAAATGTAGACGGGCATGATGCAAATGGCACACCCTATGAAGACAATTCATGATCTTTGGAGGTATATCCCGAGCATATGATATTTTTGGGCTCCGTAGGCTTAACCACATAGTGTTTCTAGTGCACTAGCTATACCTAGCTGCATGCATGTAGTTAATTACACGATTATTATTTCAAGAGGAGTTACAAATAATAGTTATAACCAAATTCGAGACACAGTTTATTTACACATATTAGGCAAGTTGAGAATAAATCATAGACATTGATAACATATATAGAGAAACTATTATGTTTAAAGCTATAGAGAAACTATGTTATGTTAAATCTATAGAGAAATTATGTTATGTTAAAGCTGATTGATAATTCTTTTGATAAAATCTATAGAGAAACAATGTTATGTTAAAGCTGATTGATAAGCCGAGAAACACAAAAGCCATGACTGGTGCCGTGACAATTGGACATTTGTGGCAGCCTAATTGGACACTAACAGATCCTGTCAAACTTGGTGACACTTTTGTCTTTTGTACTGAACTTTTTAACTACAATTTAGAATTTAGAATACGAAAAATATACTTTTTCCTATTTTCTTTTGTTTACCAATTTATTTCTAGATATCAAAAGAATCTGTAAATTTATTTTCTGAAGTTGGAACCAAAAAAAAAAAAAATCGTTAGACATGTACGGTGCAGCAAAGTAATTAAACTAAATTAAATAAATATGATATTTTCTAACCTTGTTCAAATAGATACTACACTATATGGACTTCCCAACTATATTAGACAGTTCTATTATATAGAATTACTAATTTATATAAGAAATATAATAGTGATGTCAAAAAAAATAGTTTTCTTTTTAATGAGAAAATGATAATTATTGTTATACTAAATTTTGAAAATTGATATAAAACGTTTAAATCATATGAGCAACAACAAAAGTTTTTTCTTTTTTTGTGGTTGTGATTTTTAGAATTTGTTGAAGAAGATACCAAAACAAGTTACAAAAACTAGGACAAGAAGTCTATGTAAGCAGTCACGTCACCATGGCACAAGCACGACTAGAAGCCTACGAAAGCTGTGCAACAAAAAACACAAACTAAAAACCAACTTTTTATTAGAATCATTATCTTAAACATGATTTTTTTGAAAGCAAATATCACAATACAGTTAGGCCATGAATGTTTGTAGGATTTTTAAGTGGTTTTTAGATTATGGTTTTTTTGTTTTTAGATTTTGAATTTAGATTTTGGTTTTTGGATTTTGCAAGAAAAAAAAAATAAATAAAAAAGAAGAAAAGTCACGTTAAAAATGAGAAACCAAAAAAGTACTTTTTAAATTTTCAGTAAAAATATGTGAAATGATGCAAAAACTAGTTTTTCTATTTTTTAGGGAATCTGATTTTATGAAAATCTTGAATGGATAAAAAGTTAGATTTTAAGAAACAAAAACCAAAAACTATAGTAAAAGTTAGATTTAAATCTAATTTTTCCATACACTAATATTGATTTTTTTTATAACCACTAATATTGATATTATTCTTTATAATATAAAGCACATGTCACTTCACTAATAGAAACATGCCACATAGATTTTAAAAAAACAATTCTGCCATATAGATATTTATTCTAAATTTAAATCTTATTTAAAAGTATCAAAACTAAAAAGCAGATGAGAAAAAAACTGTAAAAATAACTTCTCACTCTGATTTTTTAAAATCATAAAAATAAAAAAAATAAAAATTATGTAAATTCATTTTTTTTTAATTTCTATATCTTTTTTTTTCTTCAAAAACTTAAAATGTCTCCACTAAATCCTAAATTATCTCCACTACACCATATCTCTATTAACTTCAAATTCAGTTTTTTTCTCTATAAATGATTTAGGCAATAAACGATTTATTCATGTTCTCTCTTTCTATTGTTCATCCTCAATATTCCTCTTTTTTTCTTCTTTCTCTCATCTCTATTTCATATTAATCTTCTATTATCATCAGATTTAAGATATCTTTGGATTTTATTTTAATTTCTAAACTAAATTCTTAAATAAAAAAATATAAGATTAGAGCTCTAATATTTTGGACTTAGAATTTACATCCTAAAGATAAACCTGAATCAATTCTAGACATAAATTTTTTTGTGGTGGATCAAAATGTATTTTGCATATATCAATTTTTTGTTTTGTTTCTGTTTTTAATTTTATTCTTATTAACTCAAAATATATATATATATATTGTCATAGGGCTTTTTAACGAAATTAGTAAGATATATTATTCATACTTTGATTTCAGTTGTGTTCTCTTTTAAATTTTTAAATGTTAAATTTAAATCTCTTATGTTTGATCATTTTTAATCTAATTTACCAATAACTTTTTTGTTTTATTTTTTTCATAACAAGAATATATTAACTTTTAAATACATTAATATTTATTTCTTTAGGTATTTATTCAAATTTTTTTTTTACGAGATTAATACTAGTAGTTAAATAAATCCAAAACCAAAATGGAGAAAAAAAAGATAATCATTGGACGACAAAAAAAAAGAAGAAGATAATAATGGAATTGTGTGTATAAAACATTGTATATTCTACACAAACACAGCAAACCAAAGAAAAACGGAAGTTCTAGAAATTTTAGTTTAATCCAAGTTTTTCTCTTTTTTCATTAATATTATTTGACTCATAATGCTAAATGTAAATTTATTTTTCTTTAAGGTTCCCGTCCACCGGACTGGTTAGTACTTGAAATCTAATAAATTTTGAGTTGACAAAAACAAAAAAGAAGTTGGTGTAAAACTTTATTTTGTCACAGGAGAATTTCTAATTGCTAGTATATTATATTTTCTTAAACTATTCCGTAAATAAATTAGATCAGAAAAAAATAATAAGAGAATAGAGTATCTCACCAAGATTCCATTACTAAAACGGAGGAGAACAGTGAAGCTGATGGAGAAAGCAGCCAACTCCGTTGGGCCAAGGTGGCCAATGAAGGCTTGACTTATCAAAGATACTCCAAACGTTGAGAACCTCGTGAAAATCGCTGGTGCAGCCACAATCCAAAGCTTCTTCGATTCCCTCCAAACCTTTTCTCTCATATCCAACGACTTAAACACATCCTCTTCCCCGCCGTCTTCCACCGTCTTATTCAATAGAGGTGGCGTCACTTCTTGTCTTATTCCGGTCATCGTCAAAATGAATAGAGTAGACGAGGTATGAGACAGGACAGATTTTTAGTTGGTGGGATGATGTATATTTGAGGTTGTTTTTACCTCTTACGAGGAAATAAAAAGTCATATATGAGAATTTGTAAACTAAGTAACATGAGTGTTAATAAGGAAAAAAACCAAACAATAACATGGATATTTAATATTTTTACTTTCCATTTTATTAATATATGTTAAATTTTTATTATTTAGTTTTCAAGATTTTTGTTTTTTGAATTTAGATTTTATATTTTTATATTATTTGGGTTCTAATAAAATTTGTTCACACGAGTCTAATTATTTGACTAAAAAAAATAGTCAAATATAATCTAATTTTGCCGTAAAAAAAATATAATCTAATTTAATTCATTATCTTAGCTGGTTGAATGTTAAATTGAATATGGAGAAAAAATGTTATTTTAATTTCTAAATATTTTAAAATGGATCGAATATAAACCAACTTAATTCATTGTCTTATGCTAAACATTTTTAAATTTAAGATGAGCATTTTTCGTTATTTTAAATGGTGAAGTTAAAGAATCATAAACATTTTAAAAATAAAATGCTCATCTATAAAATTTATATCTTCTCTAATTTGATTAATAACTAAATTACAATCATGGCTATAAGTTTATAAAATAGAATCAACTTCCTTTGTTCATTGTACCACAACACCACAAACAAACAAAAAGAAACGAAAATATTATCTTAAAAATTAATTTCATATCAAAATTTTGACTTAACTATGATTCCAAAAAACATCATAATTGCTTTTAATACATCATAATTTGAAGGTTGAGTCGTTAATTCCAGATGCTGTAGACGCTGTGTAGAAAGAAACAAGTGTTCTATGAATTTAATCTAATACCATAAATTTAAAGTAGGGTGTCTTCGAAGGAGTTGGTTTGCTAGAGCTCAGTGTTTTGGAAAACGACCTTCGTACCACAGGCATTTGTGTAAAGCCTCGATTGAAGTTGTATCATCCATGGTTACGCGGGAAGCGACTTTCTTGGATCGTGCGATGAATGAGCGAAGGCTTTCACTGGGTCCTTGTTTGACGTTCCACAGGCCGGCATGCGATTTTTCGTGTGGCACCAGTATGGAATACTGTTTCATGAAGGCTTGAGTTAAATCATTGAATGAATCTATGATGTGGGGCTTCAGTTTTGAGAACCACTAGAGGGCAGCACCACTTAGTTTCTCGATAAACAGTTGGCAAAGGACTAGGTCTCTATCTTCTATGGGGCTCGGCTAGTAGCGACTGTGAAGGCAGTGATATGAGCGATGGGATCTGTTGTATTAGGAGTTTCTTCGTCGTAATTCGATATCTTGAGTTCTCCACAGATGGCGCCAATTGTTGAACCGTAGGCTCAAGACAAAGAGAATTAGGGTTTCAAGAGATGAATTTGAAGTAAATAAGTGTTTTATTGATATCGTGATGAACAAGTAACAAGAGAGATTAGAGTTTTTGAGTAAGGAAGACAAAAGGTATATGAAATCTAGAACTTAAGTCTTCTTAGTGATTTTTGGATGCCTCTCCATGTCTTGGGAGTCTTTTATTTATAGTGATTTTACGATGGTTTGAGTCGGTTTTAGGCTTTGTTCGGGGTTTTCCTTATTTGATCATCCTTTTTTTTATGAGTAGGTTTTTCTTATCTCATAGGTCGGCTCTTGTTTGTCTAAGTTGGCAAAATCTACCTAGCGGGCCAAAGTCGATTTGGGCTTTAGACGAATGGATTTTGATTAGGATCTGGTTTATGGTAGGGTGCTAAATCCGGTACCAACAATTACTGTTTTTTTTTTTTTTGTGGTAACCAGTTTTCGATTATGGCTACTACTTAAAGTTAATGAAATTAAATTTCTTTCAATATTGATTCATGACTGTAAGGTTGACTCACTAATACCAATATATCGATGCTATTGTGTTGAAAAAATAAGGTTTACTTGTAATTTGACTAAAAATATGCGTAAAATGCACCAAAGTCTTCCCAGAGCATATTTAAAATAATTAAACTTCAATAACTTTTCCTTAAAACGTTCTCTAACAATCATATGTATTTTGGTTACAGGTTGTCTTTTCACATCTACTATGTAGGTTGGGGTTTTACAATCATTCTAACGCAACAAAGACCATTACAAGAATCATAATGCTTTCAGACTTGTATTAGAGTTAGACTTCAATATCACTTAATAACTTTCTGACCTCCTTTCATCTATATTTGTCGCCATGTCTCCTGACCTACTCTTGGTCCATGGGCCATACTCTCATGCGATGATTGGTTTATCTCTTTGAAAGCTCGTAAGATTGTTGTTGTTGTTCAAGTTCATTAATATTGTCTCACATTCACATTTTAAATATGGACATTAAATATTGTTCGCGAGTAGGTTGTAAGCCTGTAACAATCCTAATTTAACGAATGAATAAGAAATATGCTTCATGGGAAAAAATAATAATAATTGAAGAGTAGGTCAGGATATTAGAAGTTGAATACAAACTCAAGTTGTAGCACAATCTGCACAATTATTCAATTTGTCAAGTTTGGTTTCAACTTGGTGATTCCGGTTCAACCCAGCGGTTCAAACGCTTCAGAGACGAAGCCACCTGAAATATTTTTAACAATACAAAAAAATATAAATAAGTCAATTGTTTTGCTTGAATAAAAAGTTGGAGAACTTTCTATTGAAAACTAGACAATATTCAATTTATAAACCTGTTGATCCCAGTCTGTTCTCATAGTCATTACAGTAAGCACGCAAGTCTGAACGAAGATTCCAAAAATCATTCCTAACCAAACACCCTAAAATTTGAAGATAAGAAACACACTACATTATCTTGCATATTATCAATAACTATACTAATTTATGTCAACGTATAGAACTATAAAACAACTAAAAGAAAATAAACTAGACTTACTTTGACTTGCAAACCCACGACATAGCCAAGGAACACGCCAGAAGGAATTCCAACAAGATAATAGCAAGCAAGGTTAACATAAGTAACATATTTTTGCCATCCTGCTCCAATAGCAACTCCTGCTCCAATTAGAACCGATTCAACATATATAATCGCTTATAAATCTGACCAATATAAGTTATTATAACTATATGACTCTTTATATATAAAGTGATCATTGAAAAATGACTCCTTAACACGTTTCATATGGATAGAATGTCTTATGGTAAACGCTATAGGAAGATCAAAAGAGAAGAGGTATACACATACCAGAGAGAATAGGTTGAACACTATTCAAGAGAATAGAGAAGGCCAAGAGTGGAGAAAGATCGGCTACTTGTGCGGCAACAGCTTCACTTTTTGTAAAAATGTATGAAACCTTTCCTCTTAGAAACAAGAAGACAGTGAAGATTATGATTCCTATCGCTAGTGACGTTGCAATCACTATCATTGTCGCAAATTTGGCTCCTTTAGAGTTTCCACTCCCGATCTCGTTTGAAACTCTTACACTATATTACAAAAAAAAAAAAAAGATATTTAAAAATGAAGCATGAAGAATCAAATATTTACGAGTTTTTCAGTATAATTTTCAAATTAAATATACGTTTTCGTTAGTTATATATGAATTTATAAAAAAAAAAACTTCAAAGTAATTTTAATTTTAAATATAAATATCCACTAATTTCAAAACAGATTAATATTTATGTTAGATTTAAAATATCATACTATAATTATTTTAAATTTTAGAGCATTAACATTGAGAATCTCTGAAAGAGGTTCTCAACAATAAAAAAAAAAAATTAGAGGTAAGAATTGGTTCTCAAATGAGAACTCCTCTAGAGACTCTCTCTCCACATGTCAGCATTTGATTGGTTTAAAGTTTTTTTTATTTAAAATTTAAATAAATAATTAATTTTTATAAAATTTTATTAAAATATAATATTTGAGAGACCATAGGAGCCTCTCCCCAATGATGTGCTCTTAGTACATATAACATGTATGACTATGCACCTTGCTGCTGCCATGAAGCCGAAGGCTACCATCATCTCCAGTGCGTTGATATTGATGCTGCGAAAATTGATACACATATAACTGTATCAATGATATTTTGATATTTCGCGATTACCATTTAGAGACTCTAAGCATGATTATCGGTCTATATTTCACATTAGCATTCAGGCCGATAATCTAAAGATAAAGGTGCAATGTTTAGATGTAACTTCAAAGACAAGAGACATAAAAATTATATATAAATATAGTTTACCAGATTGCAAGTGCGTTAAGAGCAACCTCAGCGTTTCTTAAGTTTCCCGCGAGCAGAATCAAGATCGAGTTATACCATAGCTCTAAGCTGTCCAAAAATAATATCACATAGGAATTGCTATTATGAATTACCATAATAATATTATTATTTTACAAATATACATAAACAATACAATATTTTCTATAATGTAGTCAAAATTTGTCAATCTTCGGCAAGGTAAGCCTTTAGTTCTATACACTTTCTTATAGTTTATATCTATGTATCAAAGTCCATCTCTTATTTCAATCAACATGACAATATTCTTAGATTAATACAACCACACATATTCTTCAAAAATATTTGGCTGAAGATACATTTGTAACTATTTTTATGAGATGACACAATAAAGCTTGACAAAATTTAGAAAATCATACCAAATCATGCCACCGGAAGATACAGATAGTTTGAAAACGGGCCAAAGATCCTTGAAAGCCAACCAAGAGAATCCTCTCCATGTATCCTTACACCCACCGCACGTGACGAACAAGAGCTGAGCAATGTTAGGCAACCAATGCGCTACGAGAGATGAGGTCATGGCACCAGCGATCCCGAAATCAAGATAAACCATTAGGAGCCACGACAAAAAGACATGGACTCCTAATGAGACAGCAGCCACGTAAGCGATGATCTTGTTCTTGCTTTGAGCTTGGAGGAACATTTGGCAAGTGAAGGAAGGCACGAAGGAGATGTTGATACCTATGACCCATAGAGCTATGATTCGAGCCACCCGGACAAGGCGTTCCTCTTGACCTAAGGCTAAGAGGATAGGGCCAGAAAAAATGTAGATGGGCATGAGACAAATGGTACCGCCTGTGAGGACGATCCATGATCTTTGGAGATAAATCCCAAGCATATGATATTGTTTTGCTCCGTAGGCTTGACCACATAGCGTTTCTAGTGCACTAGCCATGCCTAGCTGCATATATAATAATCTTTAGTAAAACTATATATCTATTTGGTATAAAGGTTTGTATGAACTGAAAACCGTGGTATATATGTGGTAAACCTCGACACTATAATTTGTCCTAATAAGTTAATACAATGTATGTATTCGAGAAAAGTAGAAAGTATACCACTATCTTTAAAGTCTAATACATATACAGCTTGGAACAGTATTTTCATCATATCGTAAATGGAATCTACGAAGCTGCAGACCAAAACAAAATACGATGACATTGGCAGGTGACCATTGGCATTAGTGGCCATGAATCTCGTCACACTTCTTGACAATATTTGTTCTTTGCTATACACTACGGAGCACTAATAAGAAAAGGGAATATTTTGTCTTAATTTAAGTTAATCTTCTGACTATTCGTTTATTTTATTTTATTTGTCATTTCTTACCATATTTTTGTCTCAACTTTTTCTAGAATCAATATATTCTCAAACTTTTTTTTTTCGTTAAAGGGTGTTTCTACCTTTCTTATATATATTCTCCAACTTTTCAAAAAAACAAAATTATTTATTAATTAAATTCTAGTTAACAATGAATGTTTTTGCTGCATTTCGAATAAATAAAAACAATTGATGTAATAATCAAAACTAATGGAGTTCAAATTCGTTGAGACTTGTTTATGTGGGAGAAAAAAGTAACTTAGCTACATTAACAATAAACGAACACTCAACGACGAGTACGACCAACAATGTCTTCCCAAAACAATCTAATAAATATATATATATATATATATATATATTTAGAAAAAAGCTTAATTTCATTTCATAAGAGCAAAGATTTGTGGTTGTAAATTTTATGATTGGTTGAAGAACAGCCAAAACAAGCTACGACAAAAAGTCTATCTAAGCATTCAAGAGTTTCTACGAACATAAATGTTTAAATTTAAGTATTACGAATTTCCAGTGAAGAGTTTGTGAAAGAAGTGATGTAATCGTTAATAGTAATTAAACTCACCAAGATACCATTACTGAAACGGAGAAGAACAGTGAGGGTGATGGAGTAGGCAGCCAACTCGGTAGAGCCAAGGTGGCCAATGAAAGCTTGACTTATCAAAGATAGTCCGGACGTAGAGAATCTTGTGAAGATCGCCGGTGCAGCCACAACCCATAGCTTCTTAGATTCCATCCAAACCTTCTCTATCATCCCTAACTCATCCTCTTCTCCACCGTTCTCCGTAGACTTTTTTAGAAGAGTTTCCGTGACTTCTCCTTCTCCTGTGGCCATGGCTTAGGAAGGAATGAAGAGAGCAGAGAAGGAGTGGAGAGAGGATAGAGTTTTGTTTAGTGGGTTTGTTGTTTATTTACCAAGGAAGTGAAAAGCCGGCCTATGCTTCCTCTCTAAAGATTCTTTGCCAAATTGGTAAGTTGCAAAATGAATATTTTGCATAAATCAATTTATAAAAATTGACTAAAATACCATACCAAAAAAAAAAAAAAAGACGTGACTAGTTTTGAACAGTGTCACACCAGAGAAAATTCTAAGACGGTCCAGAATATTGCAGCTTAGTCAAGCCTCTACAGATTTTATTGAAAAGATGTTCAATTCTAATAGACAAAAACCATATTAAAAAAAAAAAATCTAGGAAAAATTGGCCATGAGGCGCATTTTTAGGTTTTATATATTTATGGCCTTATGGTTACATTCTACTTCCTTAAATGACAAGAATATTTGACTTTCACAAATTCCGGAAATTAGTATACATAGTTTCAGCTCAGAATCCCTTGGTTATATGAAAAAAGATAATCTTTGTCGATAAAATGAAATTAGTGCATTAGATCCTGACATTCAGCCCATTCATAATAGTATAACAGATTTCCACTTAGTGGGCTGAAATACCCATTTGAAAGCCCATTAAAAAGGAGCAATAATTGAAGATGGAAGTTGCGGACACGTAACTTTTTACAGAGCAAGGATGCTTTATTATACTTTATGGGGTCAAACATCTTTTTAGCAAATAAAGAATAAAGAATTGTTATTATATTTACGGCTCTACGTAAATCTTCCTAATTATAACTCCGACAACAATTGTACTACTCTACTCTATTACTAACCATGGAAGATTAGTTGATACTTTTTTTTTATTTAACAGAAATTTAAATTTAAATTTCGATTGTTTTTTACTCAAGTTCTTCAGTAAAATTGATTGAACGAAAGTAGAACACTTAAAACAATCAAAATCTATAATCTACTCGCTTGAAATTTTTTGGATTAACCCTAAACCATTATTAGGTTGGTTGTTGAATGAATCATCTCATTAAAAATATATATATGTGGAAGCCCTCTTATCCCATCGGTTGACAAAAATTTAATTAATGCTTATATTTATCAGGAGGTATGTGGTTTGAATCTTAGATATTGCAATCTATTAATAAATTTACAAATTAATAGAAGTAAGTTTACAAGAGATTTTCAGCGATACACAATTAGAACCGTTCGCTATTTTTTAGCGATACACAATTAAAACCGTTTACTATAATTCTACGCAGAAAAGGAATTATCCTGACCATCAAGAATATGAAGAAGGAAGTATTGTGTATGTAACAACAATAAATAATAAATTCAGATATAAAATATATATATTATATATATATATTGTTCCAAAGCAATAAATAGAATCAGTATGTCTTAAATGTATTCACTGATTACGACAAAAAAGCAAATAAGAATGTGATCCTACCTGATGTTGAACATATGCATCCGAGATGCAATTAATATTCAATTTTGTTTGTTTGGTTCAATTTTATCATATAGTATATAAACAACATATGCCAGAAATGGGAAAAGGTTAAATACATGTAATAGTATTGAGTAACTTTTAACTTTATAGGACCACGTGAAGGAATCTCATGAGTGGACCCCTGGCTCCATAGTCTTACGGCCTAATTTGAGTCAAAAGCAAACGAACGGCGCCTCAAAGTATTGAGCCATGGCATTTTCCGTAATTTTATCATATAGTTAAGGGTAAAATAGTAAAGTTCAGACACTGACGTCACGTGCAAGTCGGAACTGTTGGCACAATTGGCAGACCACAGTAACCAAAGTGGTCAAGTCAGCTCAGCTCAGCTCAGCTTAAGTCTTTCGTCAGATAAGAAACCAAAAAAAACAAGCTTCACCGGAGAAATCAGGAGATGACGACGGAGATGCAAGCTTTGTTGTCTATGGAAACGTTACCTCTAGGTTTCAGATTCAGACCAACAGATGAAGAACTCATCAATCATTATCTAAGGTTAAAAATCAACGGTCGTGATTCAGAGGTTCGAGTCATCCCTGAGATCGATGTTTGCAAGTGGGAGCCATGGGACTTACCTGGTCAGTTTAGTTAGTCTCTTCTTAAATCTTCTTTAAAGTGTTAGAAGCAAATAAACAGAGTCAAGAACTGTAAAATTTTTGGATTGTTTAACAAGTGATCAAGGTTTTTAGGGTTTTGTTTGATTTGTAGGGCTTTCTGTGATAAAGACTGATGATCAAGAATGGTTCTTTTTTTGTCCTCGTGATCGGAAATATCCAAGTGGTCATCGTTCTAATCGAGCTACTGACATTGGTTATTGGAAAGCTACTGGAAAAGATCGAACTATTAAGTCCAAGAAGATAGGTATTGGTATGAAGAAAACACTTGTGTTCTATCGTGGACGAGCTCCTAGAGGAGAGCGTACTAATTGGATTATGCATGAGTATCGTGCTACTGATAAGGACCTAGACGGTACTGGACCTGGCCAGGTCTGTTTTCTCAATCTACTTTAGGTCAATTTGTAGCTCATATTTCTCAGTTTAAGTACTTGTAATCTTGGATGGTTACCTTCAGGTTTCTTGGTCTGTGATTTGTTTGCTTATATTGTTCCGTTTTTTTGTGTGTTGTTTGGAACAGAATCCGTATGTTTTATGTCGCTTGTTTCACAAGCCTAGTGATAGTTGTGGTAATGCAAACTGTGAGGAAATAGAGAATGTTAATTCTACTCCTACTACTACCACTACTACTAGATGCTCTCCTGATGATACATCTTCTGAAATGGTTCAAGAAACAGCTACGTCTTGTGTGGATGCTTTAAACAGATCAAATGATAATGAGGTGTGTTTAAGCGATAAGGGTAATGATGTGAAGCCTGATGTTTCAGTGGTTAACAATATTTCTGTTAATCACGCTGAAACATCTCGCGCTAAAGACCGTGTTTTGGGCAAAACCGTAGTAGAGGTAATACGTTATTTCGGGTGCTTAGTTCTGTTTTTTCATTGGGTCTCATTGTAAACCATTTTGTGCTATAGGAAAATCCACTTGTAAGGGACACGTCAACTCTTTATGGACCTAGCTTTACTCAAATCAATGACAAACCATATTATCCATCGCAGTCAAGCATCGGTTTTGCTTCAACACACATGGATTCGATGTTTTCTAGCGACTTTGGAAACTATGATTATGGACTACATTTTCAGGATGGTGCAGCTGTACAAGATGCTTCATTGAGAGATGTTTTGGATGAGGTTTTCCATAACCATAACGAATCCACTAGTGACAAGAAAGACTTTGCGCTTCCGAATATGATGCAGTGGCCTGAGTATCCGTTTCGCAAAGACGCCGGTCCTTTTGTTGACGGTAGTTCTGAAGTTTCTGGCCAACAGGTAACTAGAATGGTCATTAGCTCTTAAACATCTCACATATCTTCTAACATGAAGAATATATTTCTGTAGCTTTTGTGATACAAAGATTTTGAAATACTGTACGCTTGATGATGATCCATTGATCTGTGACTTACTATAGTGTTTCTTTATGTACAGCAGTTTGTAACTGACAACGTAGCTTCAAGATGGGTTAATGTTGATAGCAAGGAGGTAGTAGAGATGCAATCTTCATCAGGGTTTTCTAGGACCTTAACGTCACCTCATAGCAATGGTTTAGGGCAGTATGCTTCAGCGTCTTACGCATCTATCGATCCATTTAACTATAATGTGAATCAGCCTGAGCAATCATCTTTTGAGGAAAGTCATGTTGACCGCAAGATTAGTCCCAGTGACATTTCTTTGTTCAAGGCTAGGTCTCGGGATGATCAGACGAATCTAGACTTTAATGTAGACCAAGGCACTGCCCCTAGAAGAATCCGGCTGCAAATCGAACAGCCATTGACGTTAGTTAACATCAAGAAAGAGAGAGATGCAGAAAACTATGAAGAAGAAGAAGTACAATCTGCCATGTCCAAGGTAGGATTAAGTACTCCTGCTAGTATTGAAATCTACTTTCTCATTCTCTTATGACCGTTGATGAAATGTGCAGGTCGTGGAGGAGAATGAAAGATGCTTCTTTGAGAGAGTACAAGAGCATGAAAGACTGTTGGAGTCAGCTAATATAAAGACTCAGGGAACTGCT
Organism: Cardamine occulta; assembly: GCA_028015245.1. Lineage (NCBI taxonomy): Eukaryota > Viridiplantae > Streptophyta > Magnoliopsida > Brassicales > Brassicaceae > Cardamine > Cardamine occulta. Next base: position 13,099,815 of record CM051363.1, on the reverse strand, counting down.
CAGAGGAGAATCCGTCTGCAGACGAGATTGCGGAAGCCGTTTATAATACGAAACAACACAGGAAGGGACTCAAACTGCAATGAAGAAGAAGCAAGCCATAGCAAGGTACTAGGTTTCTTTGCAGGTTACATTAAACAAAATCTTATTGACATGAATGAACAAAACATTAACAAGCATAATGGAAACAATGTGAGATGCAGGAAAGGGAAGAAGATGTATCATCATTGTCATGGCAGAAACAAAAGAAGCTAATGAGGAAGAGATTGGTGCAGTGTAGTAGTATGATGATAATATTGGCGGTGATAGTTGTTTTAGTTGGATTGTGGAAAGAGTCGAGGGATACCAAATGTAGCTTCTTGTTTCATCAGTTAGATTCTTTGAAAGGCATGTTTAGTTGATGGTATATATAGAACCATTCTCCATGTTTTTTCTTCTTTTTGTATAATCATTTATTTGTAGTCTTTTTTTTTTTTTTGTAATTTTTCCTTTTGTTTTTGTTTGATAGTCATATTGTCTAGAATCATTAACAAAGTAGTTCTCCGTTTTATTTTTGCAGTTTAAACTAAACTTACGTCCACAGCTCTACTTGTGTCGTTTATTAAGGTCAGATTTGGATTCCATAGTTAAGTCCAAGTGTCCAAGTTTCAAAACAAAATGTTATACCTTGGAAACTCTCTAGCGAGAGTGATCTCTATGGGTTACTCCAAGGATTGTGCCATGACTATGAGAGTTGATGAGTTCAAGATGATTGTGGCGTTTGAACACTCAAGAGCTAAAAGTTTGATTCTAGATTTCTAACACGTTAAGATCATACATATGATACTTATATTTGCCATTCACTTGTTTCAATATATAAGTTTCAATATATAAGATGTTTTATAAATTTTAATTTTTGTTTCAATTTATTTAATTTTCTCACAACGTGGTAAAATTCTATAATAAGAAAATTGCAACTTATGCTAATAACGTGTCAAGTTTTTAAATTTTATGATTTTAGTAACATTTCGATAAAATAAATATTTTCCATTTGTCTATTTATTTTATTGGAAATTAACAAATTTACGAATCACTTTTAATTTAGACTGTTTTTATATTAAAATGTGAATTTGAAAATGGAGAACTCCTATTTTAACTATTTAAAGTACAAACATAAATTTTTGAAAGAGAAGAAAATGAAAATGTACTAATGAAACTATTTCAAATATTAATTATTTTTGTGAACTCTCTATAATTTTAAAAAAAAATTTAATAAATGTTTGTGTTACTTTATGTAAAATATTAGATTTATTTTTCTTTTTTTATTACATGGATCATAAGACTTAAATCTGAGTGATGATATAGATATCATATAACAATAACATTAATACAAACCACCAAATTACTTATGTTGGTCTATTAGATTGATCTAGCTAACTACTCGATCTTTTAAAAACCAAAATGAATGAAATAAATAATGTGTTTCCGAAAGGTTGATTTTTTAGGATTTTTGTTTTGGTTTTAAAAGATTGATTTTCTAAATTTCAAAAATATATATTTTTAGTTAATATTAGTAAATTGTAAACTTTAAAAAATATTAAATAAAAGTGTTTGAAAGTAAAAAGGATACATAGTCAAGATATCAATGCCCTAAGTTATAGGGACACTAAATAAAACCGTAATACAAACCACAGCTAACAAAACAAAGATCAAAATATAAAAATGCTCGGAGGAAACGAAACTTGCAAAACTTACTCCCACACCAATGTGAACCAAAGGTAGCTACAAAGGACAACTTGCATCAATTTTACAGTTAAAGGAACCTCCAATTGTGAAGAGGGTACCTCTCAAATCAAATGGACCTAAATTTCTATTACGAGAAGAGAGACACGAGGCACATAGACCCAATCCTACAAACCTTTCGGAAACGACAATGTTGCATACCACAAACTGAAGTTGCCTCGTTAGAAGACATTAAATGACCAGCCCTCGAACAGGTCTTGAATGTAGAGACAAGGAGCGAAACAAACCTCGAACTGAATAATACTAAACTTGGAAGAGAGAAGAAAACGATCGAACCAGAGAGATCGCAATAAGGCTCAGTAAAGGACATAAGCAAATTCAGGAAGACATGGAACCAAAAGAGCTCTAGAAAGCTAAGGCCAAAGTGTGGGGCTAACAACAAGAAAAAGGAGAGCAAGGCAGCCATACTATAATCCTGGATCACCCTAGCTAAATTGACCTACACACCTTCTTAAACTGCCTAAACCAGCAATTTGTACTACCCTAAGATACCACCAAGAGCCCAAAGACAGCCATCTCAAAGACAGAAGAAAACAAAGATCGAATGTTACCGGAGAGGAGGCAAAAACATTTTGGCTGCAGTAGAAACCAACAAATCAAGGGCCAAGCATCAAACGACAGTGACCAAAGAACCCATATCTGAATCTACAGACCTCAAACCACCGTAGATACATGACCAACCGCGGTGCACCATCATGAGTCAGAAGGAGATAAAGCTTGTGGATACTGGATCTAACACTCAAAATATAATTCAGAATTTATAAAGTAGAATATATAGCTCAAAAATGGAATGTTAGAAAGTTGAATTATTGATCTTTTGTTGCGAGAATCGACCTCCTTACAAGGTTACGAGAGTCTATATTTATACATAATTCGAGACTGAAATGGTATGAATCAATTATAATTAATTCTATGATTCTCCTTAAATGTGTCGGTTTTGATTTGGTCTTAAATGTTGTAACGTCTCAATCCTTGAACTCTATTTGCCTTTGGTTCATTGATGTGCGTCGCTTCGTGAACTCCCTTCACTCTGCGCTTCCTCGTCTCTTTGTGAATTTCAGTCATTCCTCGAACTCTCGAACTCCCAAACCCCTCTTTGGTTTGTCCGTTTTGACACTTCCCGGACCAGGTTATTCTTCCTTTTTTATGATGAGATGGCGGACACATATCGTATTGTTAGAAAGTGGATCACTATGTTCAAGGTTCGGTATCAACAAAACTCAGACAAAATACTGTTAGAATATGAGAAGATACAAATGCTAAGCCACTCTGAAAGCTTCAATACTATATCTGTCGAGGAGAGATCTAGGCTGCAGTATTAAATATTCATAATTATCAAGGGCTCTACTCGTTTAAATGCGGCGGTTGCTTTTACGGATGCGGGAGTTTGCGGAAGCGGGCAGTTGCGATTATAAACGTTATTAAACGGTTTGTATGACTGGTTTAATAAATAGAAATGGGTGCGTTTGCAGAAAATTACTGACTGGTTGACAGCGGTTGCGGATGTTGTTTAACATAATTAAAATATATAATTTTTATAAAAAAATTTGTATTACCATAATCAAAATTTAAAACAAATTTTATAATAACTAATTAAAATTGTTTATTTTAAGAGGTTTGAAACATTTTTTTTATTTAGAAAATATTTTTATACTTATAAATATATTTTAGTTTAATTAGTAGATATATAAAAAATTTAATAACTTATTATAATAAATTTTTATTTTTCGAAAAATGTGTTTTGATATTTTTTTGTAAAATTTTATTAATATTATAAATTAAAAATTAACAACCGACCGTAACCGCAAACGCTAGCTAGAAGGTGCTTTTGAAATAAAGAGATTTCAAGTGGTTTTGAATTATATGTTGCAAAGCAACATAACTGCTTAAAAGCAAGCGTTGGTTCTGGTGAACCAATCTAAGCTCTAAATTATTTTTTTAACGTCTTTTTATTAATCTTAAAAATATTTACATAATCATCAAATAAACAACTCTTTAAATATATATGATAATAAACAAGTTTGAGTAATAAATTATTGACGGTGAGCCAATTTGTTTAAATTCTATTGTTATTTTTAATCTTAAAAAAAAAAATCTGCGTGTGTTGATAGTTTTCCACTTTTCCTTAATAATATAATCCCATGTTGATAGTTTCAAGGAGTTCATCAATGAGGTTGCAGTTCACATAATAAAACCATTCCACATATTCTGATACCGTCCTTGTTTCGAACTTTGAGAAACCCAAGTAAATGCTGTTAAAGCAAAAACAAATGTAGTGGACCCGGTTCAAATGTAACGCTCCATAACATTTTGTTTTCACCCTCTTTTAAAATCTTGGAATATAAACAAAATATGCAGGATGTTATAATCAATCGGTGTATTTACTTTCATAAATCAAATCCATACAATAATATTGCGATTTTTGTATTCAATAATTTAATTTTTTTTTATGTCGTCGTTACATTCAAGGGATGTTGTAGTACTAGTAAAGATAGGGAAGAAGATAAAGACCGAACGGATAAACATCATCCGACTTCGGAGTGGGTCCAGCTTGGTGACCAGATGCATAATCCAATACAACGTGCGATTTCTATATGTTTCTCAACACTTGTGTCTTTTCTATTTATTGTTTTAGAGGAGACGAATTTTGGTGTAACGTTTTATTATAATTTAAATCGAATTTATTTGAAGTACGACTGAAACCAATTTAGGAGAAAAAAGTAATTCAATAAAAAATTTCAATAGGTTCTTCATTTTACTGGTTCTTATTAATAAACTTTGTTAAAATATCCTATAAATATATAAATTGATAAAAATATAAAATAAAAATTTTCAATAGATTATTCATTTTTACTGGTTCTTATTAATAAACTTTGTTAAAATATCCTATAAATATATAAATTAATAAATATATAAAATAAAAATAAAGATAAGGATATTAATAGAAAATTTTAAGAATTTTGAATTCTTTATCCGAAAATTTTGAGTTAATTTAGTAGTAGTAGTAGTGATAAACTGATATATATATTTTTTAAATTTCCTTTTTTTGACAGCTGATAATTTGAAAATTTGCTACTTATTCGACGTAAGGAAATATATCAAATTATTGGGGAAAGAAACTGAAAATATGTTATTTTATATAATTTCATGGTTTTTTTTTTGATAAAGATATAAGTTCATGGTTATTATCAAGTAAAAGTTAACTAATAATAGCTGTTATATCTTAAAAGAAAATACACTTTGAAACGTGATCAGTCCAAGTATGGAGAATATTAATTAATTTTTGTTTTGGCAACATCTCAATTTAATATAATACTATGACTAATTAAAAAATGATAAATAAAGAAATTAGAAAACCAAGAGCGGAGAGAGTAGACGACACCCCTAGATTTTACTTCCCTTCTCTGACTATATAACCTTATTCCAATAATTTGTAAAAAAAACAAACAAAAAGACACACAATAAGAAGAAAAAGAAGAAGATTCAATTACAAGAAAATCAGAATGTTGCTAGTAACTGTTGTGGCTGAGATGATGAAGGAGTACACGGTGGTGCTCGCCGGAATTTTGGAGCATCTCTTTTCTCATGCGCCTTTTCCGAGAAGAATCCGACTTCAAATTTTATATTCTCTTCCTTATCATAATTCCAATTCCTCTCATCCTCTTCTCCTTCTTCCTTCTCCACCATCTTCTTAATTTCGCTTTTCTTGACCAAAAAATCTTTATGTTTTTATTTTCTTGCTTACTTTATGACTTTTCTTGGTGTTAAGATGTGAATCCAGAGCTTTTGTGTATATAATATGATCTTATTTTTAATTAATAATAAGAAGTTACAGAGTTTGTTGTACGTATATGTATCTCCTTTAGTGATTTTTTGTTGTTGTTGAATTGATCTGTTAAAGAAGAGTTCTAATGAAAACATCACTCAAATTTGAAACGTGTGAAGATGTAATTTAAAAAAAAAAAAAACGAAAAGTTTGAAGAGGTTTCATGGTATGAAGGTGAAAGTTAGGTTTATCATAGACTCTGCTTTCCGACATATCTTCTTAGGAAATGACTAAAAGAGTATATGAGAGACACCTTTTCATCGAGAAGGTCTCAAATCTCGACTTAGTTGTTGTCTATGTAATCAAGAGATGTAACCAAAAAGACAAAAAGCTGCTTACTCGGTTCTATTTGTCTCTTTCCGATCGAGTCGCTCCACGCCCATATCGATGTTGGGTTCTGGATTTGGGCCCGCTAAGTCTCAATGTTTTCCGCAATTGAGTTTGGTTTGAGGTAAGAAAACTCGGAATGTTATGCCCTCTAAACCCTAAATATGTCTCTGAATTTGATCCAAAATGTCTTGATATCTCAGCCTAAATATGTTTAATGATGGCTTCAATGACTGTAGCAGAATCAGACCAAACTTCCACACCATCAATATGCAAATCAGCCGAACTTTTGATGGACCATAAAATGCATCAGAGCTCTGCTGTTATACGGTTAACCACCAAAGTGAAAGCATCATGAGCATGAAACAAGGTTGATCATGTATGATCTCTTAGGATCCACGACCCAGCAGACATAAGAGCACCTCCAATGGAGGTTCTAAGAAGAGTTTTTAGGAGAGGTTCTTAATATTTTTATTAATAAAAAAATAAAAAGTGTGAGAGAGAGAAAGAGAGGGGTTCTTAAAGTTTTTGTTTAAGAACCCATAGTTTCTTATTTAAGAACTCATAGGGACATATGTCCCTCATATTTTGTTTAAATTAAATTTTAATTATATCACTAAATTCTGTTAAAATAATCATATTTTTTTTGTTTAAGAAACTCTTAGAGATTCTATCCATTGGAGATAGTCTAAAACTTGAATTGACCCATTTGATACGAGACTATGATTAGGTTGATTATGGTACGGTTATGATGTTTTAATTACCTAGTTTTGGTGTTTTTCCTTTTTAATTTGGTTTTCATTTTTTTTTAGGTTGAACTGTTTTTCTTTTTGCATTAAGGTTATGATTAAGTTGTATGACGGTCTATATAAGGGTCTCTATTGCTTAAGTAAAGTAACTTGCAAGAATTAACCTTAATCTCCAAAAAAGAATTAAGGTTAAGGGGAAACTTAACTTAAATATTTCTTGTCTCTTACGTTTAACGAATGTTCCAAATTACGAGTTTGAAGATGAAAGCTTTTATGACATGATCCAACACATTAAATATAATGCTAATATTTGTAAAATAAAATGGAAATAGAAATTTGCTAAGAAAAATAGAATGTAAATTAACGATAATTGCTTAAAGAGAAATGTGTAAACTGATTTTATTATTAGAGTAAGAAAAAGATAGACACCCTTACAAGACTATAAGGATCTATATTTATACATGATTTTGAATTAAATATCGTAAATAAATCCTAATTTAATCCTATGATTCTCCTTAAATATGTCAGTTTTGATTTAGTCTTTAATGCCATAACACCTTAACTTTTTGAATGACTTTTCTTTTTGAGTTTGCAAGGTGAGTCACCCGGGAACTCTCTTTACTTCGCAAGCTTTTGCTAATCTCTGGACTTCCTTGGTTCGTACTTCCGAGCTCTTTTTTTTGCCTTTTCCGTCTATTCTGGAGCGGATTGTCTCTTTTGATATAATGAGATAGCTGACACATGTAGTAATGTAAGAGAGTGGATTTCTCGGTTCGGGATTCGGTATCAACATCTTTGGCTCATAACAACATGGTATCAGACCCAAACGATTCAATGGGTTTTAGCGATTCCATCAATCAACACTTCGAAAAATCATAAAGATATTGCAGGAGCTTATTGAGACGGTGACTTCAAAACCACCGGCCGCCACCGCGTTAGGAGCAGAAGGGTTTATGGTTGAGGCAGAGAAACCTAACCATACGTCAGATGATGATACGGAGAAACTATATCAAGTGACGCCAAAGGAAGAGCCAAAACCAGCATAAGCGGAGGTGATAGAAGCTGCAACATCGGAGCTTGAGGCAAAGAAATCGGAGTCACAAACCGAAGAAGCAGCGACTACACCAACTACTATTTCAGTTGTGGAATCGAGATTCCTAATAGAAGTGGCCGTATATATATGTGTGCATATAGATACATGATGTAGTTTTGCTTTTGAGGCTCCTTCATCTCTCATATCCATGATCCATCGGGCCACGATCAAGCTCAATAGACATTTTAAAGCTCAAAATAATCTAACAAAGCACTCTCTACTATTTGTGATTGTTATGGAAACTAAATAAAAAGATGTGGTGCTTGGGCTAACCTTGGATTATCATTTCCTAATGACCCACCAACAACTCTTGAGTCTCTTGGCTATGGTCTTTCTATCAAGAGTGCCACAATCGCTACTATCAGGTGGATGTTTAGATACCATGAGTTGGAGCTTGAGGACAAGCTCCGAATCGAAGAGGGGAGTAATGATACAACACTATGGTTAGGTTGATTATGGTACACTTATGATGTTTTAATTAATTAGTTTTAATATTTTTCCTTTTTAATTTGGTTTTCATATTTTTTTCCCTACGTTAAATTGTTTTTCTTTTTGCATTAGGGTTATGATTAAGTTGCATGAGGACATATATAAAGGTCTATTGATTAATAATAAAGTAACTTCCAAGAGTAAACCTTAATCTCCAAGAGAGAACTAGGGTTAAGAGGAAGCTTAGCTTAAATCTTTCTTGTCTCTTACATATAACAAATGTTCCAATTACGAGTTTGAAGATGAAAACTTTGGCTCATAACACCATTATGCATGAACATTATGGATACAATTTTGATAATAAGATATGTTATTTTGTTAAGACCGGTATCATCATGCTATACTGATTTAGCTAGTTTTATTGAGCAAATCTGTGGTGGCTGGCATCGCCAACCGATGTATTATATATTATGATATTCTGCTAGTGGTGTTGAGATCGGGTAATGGGTGGACCATACTTCTTTATTACCTCATTAGAGGCCATCATTCCTAGATATCTCTTCATCTAACTCTCTGTCATGAAATCCCTTGCTACCACACCGCCTCACCGCATCAGAGTTACCATGAACTGCGAAGCCGCTAAGAAGAAGTCGCAACCATCAAGTCACCCCCTTGAGGAGACCCAGATCTAGATCCTGTCCACTGGAGTCCCTCGAAGCTGCTTAGAGCCGTCCTTGAACGACCATGACCCGCACACTTGCCGATGTCCTTCTAATCCTCGCCACCACTGGAGTATCCTAACTCTGAGCAGAGAACCATAAGCGCAAAAGAGATAAAAGGGGGATAAAACAAGTAATTAGAAAGAGATTCCATCTGAGGATGACCGGCGAAACAAGATAGCTATATCCAGAGCCGTGCCAAAGATTTAAAAGACTTAAAATGGATAAAAATTGTTTTATATAATTTGTTTGGTGATAAAATATATATTATAATTAAAATTCAATAGATTGGTTATGATAAATTAAAGATAATAAACACTATTTTTCTTTATGAAGATAAATTTTGTACTAATTTCTTATAGTATAAAACATTTTAAATCTATAAAAATAGAATTTAGACTATCCTGTAATCTATTTTTAATTAGTATTTTTAATATATTAAAAATACTAAAATTTAAGATAAATTTTGTAAAATATTAGAAATAATTAACCCTATTTGTAAGTATATGAAATAAAAATATAACTAAAAATTCACACTAAAATACATTTTTCATCAATATACAAAATATTTAAAAAAAAAATTAAGGACCCTAAAATTTGCTTAGTATTTAGGGACATAAACAAATGCCAATTTTTAGCCACATAGGCATGTCTTTGGCTACTATATCAATCAAATGGTATGACAAATATTTGTATACAGATATCCGGCAGATAAACATGTGTGAAAATACTTTTAAATGCTATATTCAAATTTTTGCTGAAAGGTATAATGTTTATCAGGATAAACATAACACAGCTTCGCCTTTTTTCTCTCTAAAAAGCGATTAGAAGTCCTTAGCGCCGCTGCCTCCTAAACTCGATTCAAGAATGGTGGCCGGTGTCCGGTGTCCGATGGCTTTTTCAGCACTGATGCCGGTCAGGTCTCCGTAGTCTCTTTAATTTGTGTGTGTTGTAGTCGCCGGTTTGGAGCTCCGATAGGGTGGTTGGTCGCAAGGATATCAAGTCGCGGCGGTGATGGACTCGTGGTGTTTTGGTGGTGCCGGCTTGAAAGAACGACGGAGGAGCTTCACGCTAACACCTCAGCTCACCGATTTTCCTTTTTCCGGTGCTTGATTTGTTCTTGCTTTGTGATTGAAGTGGTGAGTAGTCTCTGCTATCGGGCCTTCGTTCGCGTCAGGTTTCAGTGGTTTCTGAGACTCGCTCTCTCTCTTTAATCTTCCCTTGGCGCTGTCTTCTGGTTTAGTTAGTCCTGGGTAGTTAGTCTCTCTAGGGTTCGTCTTGGTTTGCTTGGAATTCGGCTGAACAAAATTTGTCTGGGTGTGTTTGTTCTTTGCGATTGGTTGTGCGATTCGTTTGTGCGTCCAGGAATTAGAGCTTCTCCATGTCAAGTCCTTGTTCCTGAATTAGGTTATGTCGGCTGGAATCAGCACCCTTCCGGGCATCAGTTATGGTGAGCCCGGGTTTCGCTTTATCATTTGTTCTTGCAGCACTTTCACTTGGTTAGTGGAGTTCTCTTTGGAATCTCGCCGGTTTCGATCTGTTGCCTTCTCGGTCTACTGGGTTCGGCTTCTCCGGTTTGGTTCGTATTCGCTACTTGTCTCTACGTGTCAGAATGGATCATGTCTGTTATTGTTATCAGGTTTCTATTGAGGCATTCCAAGTCATTGCAGACTTAGCCGCATCCGAAACTTTGTCTTAAGTGTCATCTTTGAGGCATTTTGGTCGGATTATGAAGCCTTGGTCTTTAAGTGGTAACGGTATTATGAATTCAGTATAGGAGGTCTCCGTTATCGTTGGTTACTTTTGCACAACTGCCATGGTAATTAGCTGTCGAAGGTTCTCAGGAAGTGTGAGATGTTCTGCAGGACATTTGTTGTGGTATTTAATCAGCTTTTATCATCTTTCTCTTGTTTTAGTTTAGGTTTCTAGGTTCTCTTTAAACTCTGGGGATTTTATTGTTTTCCGTCGGATTAGTTTTATTCAGGGTTTATTATAGGAGGAGTTAGATAACTACCCATATTTATTACAAACTTTGAAAACTATACCTAATTTTACATATTTTGAAAAATATCTTTTTTATAATAATAAAAAACCAAATTATCCTTATTTATTATTTATTTAATAATAAAACGAAAATTTTAACCTTTAATTATATATTAAACATTTAATTTATTTTTAATAATATAAATAAAAATTATAATTAATTTAACTTTATTTTAAAATTAATTATTTTGTTATAAAACTAGTATCTATAAAAAAATGAATCATAGCTAAATTTTAATTAGTTGATTTTTGTATTTATATTAAATATTTAATTTATTTTCAATAATATAAATAAAAATTATAATTAAGTTAACTTTGTTTAAAAATTAATATTTTTTCATGAAAACTAGTATCTATAAAAAAACGAATCATAGACTTATATCATTTTATATTGACTTATTAATAAGTTGAATTATTGAACTGACGACTTAAATTTTTTCATCATCGACTCATTTTATAACCGTTGATTTACATAGTTGACTTATTTATATTGTTGATTTAGTTTTTTATTAGTCGATTTAAACTGTTTTTTCATAGACTTATTTATTCTTGATAGATTTGTATAATTTTATGTTGGCTTATTAATAAAACTGATTTATTGAACTATCGACTTATTTTTTTATCATGTCGACTTATTTTTTTCTCCATCGACTTATTTTATAACAGTCGACTTATACATGATTGGTTGATTTGTTTACATAGTCGACATATTTAAACTATTGACTTATTGTCTTTATTTGCAGATTTATATTATTTTTTTTAGACTTATTTATTCTTGGAAGATTTATATTATTTTTATGTTGACTTGTTAATGAAGCTGATTTATTGAACTGTCGATTTATTTTTTTATTTCTATCGATTTAATTTTTTTTCATCGATTTATTTAATAATAGCCGATTTATACTTAAATTGTTGTATTTTTCTAGATTTATTTATTCTTGGTAGACTTATTAGATTTTATGTTGACTTATTAATAAACCTCATTTATCGAACTGACTTATATTTTATTTATGTTGACTTAATGTTTTTCTACCATTGACTTATTTTATAACAGTTAACTTATATTTGGATTTGTTGATTTATTTACATAGTTAACATATTAAACTGTTGACTTAATTTAATGTTCATAAAATTATTTTTAAATAAATAATTTTAAGATAACAAAAAATTAATTATAATTATTAAAACTAATTTTGTGTAAAAATTTAAATATGTTATAAAATTCATAATATTATTTTAATCCTATAGTTAAATTTGTAATTAATTAAAAATTAATTATGTTGACTAAAAAATATAGAATAGAAAGTTTATTAATAATTAAATTTAATTTTAAAATAAATTTATTATTAAATTTTATTTTATAATTTATTCTTTCATAGATTTATCTTTTATAGAAACTATAATTATCTTCTTAACTAAATCTTAAAAAACTAGAATTTGTATTATATATTTAAATGAAAATTTAGTTATGATATTTGGACTAGTCATTATCTAAAAAAATTTCAAAATAAAAAACAAATATTATCTTAATCTTGACTAAATAAAATATTTTTAACTGTTGTAAAGAAATATATCTAAATCTAATTAAAAAACAAAATTATCCAAGTCTCAGATAAACTATTCTTTTGTTTTGTTTTGAATATCGATGAAAGTTTATTATCTTTTATCTAAAGAGTTTAACTTTAGTTATCAATTAAAATTATTATGTAAATCTAATAAATTATACATTAAAATCTTAACTAAATCTAAAAATCTAAAATACTTTTATGATTATATATTTGAAATTTATAATTAATTTGTAAAAATTTATCTAGACAAAATAAAAAAATTTAGTTTTTTGTATTCTTCAAATATAACTAAATAGAAAATAACATAATTATTGTTATTAAATATTAATTTAATATATATATCTAAAATCTCAAATAAATCCAAAAAAATAAAACACTTATTATATTTTGAAATTTGAATTAATGTCAAAATTATATTTTAATTATATTTAAATTTATTATGTTTCACTCTTTATACCATAATTAAATAATCAAAATAATTTTATTTTAATTTTAATTTTAAGTTATTAACTTAGGAAAAAAATGTCATTTTGTTTTAACATAAAAGGTAGATTTCCAA